>ML273065.1:0-43004 GCA_005239495.1 Nicotiana undulata
CTACTTGCCGGTTTATCTCCTGCTTTGTGTTATTTCCTGTTACCTGCTGTAGAATAGGACAGGCTATCGTTAATGTCAAATCTAGCCTCGTCACTACTTCGACCGAGGTTAGGCTCGGCACTTACTCAGTACATGGGGTCGGTTGTACTGATACTACACTGCACTTCTTAATGTTGTGCAGATCCCGCATCCGGACCCAGTGGACCGCGTTGAGGGAGTCACCTTCAGTCCACCTAGAGCTTCAAGGTATACCCGCTGGCGTTCGTGGGCTTTGGTGTCTCTCCTACATTTGGATTTCCTCATTGTCTTGCCTTTTCTTCCCGTTCCAAGACAATTATATATTTCTTTCAGACTTTGTATTTAGCACTCAGAGTTAGTTAGTTCGTGAGGTTGTGACACCCTGGTTTTGGGATTGTTCGTTGTTGTTGTCTTATCATTTCATTATGAGTTTTGAGGTAATATTATTATTTTCTGCTGTGAAACGTTTGAAGTGATTTGGGATGTTGTAAAAATTCGAGAGTTAATGGTGTGGGATGTTTTCGGAAAAGGTTGGACATTTATGAATTCGAGTTATTTCAGTAAATGTTTGAAGGTTAATAGTTTTAAATACTGTTACGTTGTGTTATTAAGGCAATAATGTTGTATACGTTGGCTTGTCTAGCGGGTTCAACGTTAGACGCAGTCACGGCCTGAAAGGTGGGATTTCGGGTCATGACAATATGTCTCTATGCATTTTGTTATAACTCTCTCTATTAATTTCTACCCATTTTACTTACCCTAAATTTGGGGTTTTTTATTCTTCAAATCGAACCAAATTCGGTTCAATCCTTTAATTATTTCCGTCTATATGTCTCTGTGCATCTTATTATAACTCTCTTCATTAATTTCTGACTGATTTTTTACTTGCCCTAAATTTGGGGTGTTTTGATTCTTCAAAATCAAACCAAATCTGTTCGATTCTTTAACTATTGTGTTAAAGTCTCTGTCTGTATATATCTTTTTACTTGTTATTTCTGCCGATTTTGTATGTTTTACCTAAACTAGGGTTTCGAGTTTTTCTTTCCTTATTAACTGTTAGGTGCTTTCCTTTCTAGTACTTTGACTAATTATTGCCATATTTGTGTGCTCTAATTCAATGTTATTCAAACCTTTCCCCCATTCCCCTTTAAACAGACTCAGAGTTCGAAATATTCTCACATAAACTATACACTGTTATTCTATAGCTATTATTCTATGCTTTGATTCCTAGCCGGCTGGAAGCCAAGGCCAGAAATCCTCTATTGTTTGCTTCTATTGGTGACCATGGCTACATTGTTAGATTCCTTTTCTGTTTTATCTTAACTGGTGAGTTATTGAATCCTTTACTACTCGTTTAACATGTTACTCTTATTAGACTTGTTATTTTCTGTATTCAAGACATGTTGAACTCAGTGAATTAATTAATGAAATCTGCTTAACTCTGTGTAACTTAGGATTATCTTTTAACTGTTAAATTGTTACTTCTAACTAATGCTTTCCTGACTTACTGTTGATCAATTAGCTCCCTTTATGTGACTTAGCCTGATACGAAGCCTTTGTCATCCTTGTGAAGCTTGAAATGATCCTTGTTAGTATATGATTTTGTTAACTTTCAAAACTATCAAGTCTACTTAGTTTCAAATGTGTTTGTTCTATGTGTGATTCTGTCCCTAAATGTACTCCCCAATCATATCCTGCTCCCTTGAATTCTCACTCTTTGCTGGCTGAGAGCCAAAGCAATTTAAGTGTTGTCCCCTGGACTTCCTGGTGTGAGCACTGCTCAGGGTTCATATGAGACCCTCTTGAACTCTAGCACACCAGGATTTGGTCCATAGTTTTCCTTGAACTGTTCTGATCATTCTTCTCTAGTGTGAGCATTGCTCGGGGTTCTTGAAGCCCTTGGGAACTCTGACACACTAGAGATTTGGGCTTGGTATGCTTATGCTTGAGATAGATGTGAATCATTCACTGTTGGTCCTTATGTATCAATGAACATGGGCTATTAGAGTTATTGTGAGTTGAAGGTCTGGCATGTCCAAGTGTATTTGGACCTGCTGCAGGCTTCCTATATTTCATATACTCTGTAATTCATTCATTCGATTCTGTTCTGTAATAATTATTTGTAATAACAATGGGGAAAATAATAAATTGGGAAAATGGGCTTATTTTTTATATTTTGCATGAAATGGGTAGATAACATGCCTATATGTGTTTACTTTATGCTATTGTTAAATCTGCCTATAGGCTTTACTTTACTCAAAAATATTATGCTATTGTGTGTTGGAAAATTTGCCGAGATGTTTACTCTGTTTGTTGTTGCATGTTAGATAACCTGCCTATAGGGGTTTACTTTGGCTCAAATATGTTATGTAGATAACTCTGTGTATATCTTGCCTACTTTGCTTCACATGATTAGACAACATGCCTATAGGAAATAAAACAACTAAAGTTCAACTTACATTACAGCATATTCAAATCTGCCTCTTTAGAAATCATGCATGTAGGTTTAATCGATTGTCACGTTTGCTCAGTTAGTATGCGTGTCTATAAGAACTAATAGCAGTTTCAATCATCAAAGGTAGAACTTATGTCTATAGGGGTAATTACCATCTGTGCTAAATACTAAAATTGGAACTTCATATAGTGTCTTGCTAAATGTCGCTAGAAAGCATGCCTATAGGAACAACTGAGTAATTCTGAATATCCTTCGTTGTTATCAATGTCAACTGCTGAATAAATCCCCTAGATTACATGTCTATAGGTTTAACCGATTTTAATTCTAATGAGTAGTCAACTACGCGGTCACTTAGGAATTGCTTTGCATAAATTTCCAGTATGATTAAAATCCATAATCACATAGAGAGCATGTCTATAGGACCTAATAACCTTAACTGTTAAAACTGTCAATACGCCTAATCTATTTGCGTGCATTTGATTCCTAATGTGTGGAAGCTAATCTGAAACCCTATTTGCTTTTATGTGAAAGTCCAACTTGTTTTGTATGTCGCCTAGTTTTTCCATTTTTGAGCAACCTAAGTTGAGTCTAGAACCATCCAAAATAGAGATCTAAATGTCTCTGGGACCATAGGTAAGGGGCGGGTAGTGCACACATAGGGTATAATTTAGAATTGATTAGAGCGCTTTTAGGTAAATAACTTAAATATAGTAATGGGGTAGCAGGAGATGATAGTTTGTGCCCGCTGAATAATATGAGTAACACCCCCATCCCGGGGGAGTTACGAAGTATTATTTATGTTTCACGGGTTGATCCTTTAGGCTAAAACACTTAGGACCCCCCCCCCCCCCCCAATTCCTAATAAAATAATTCCCTATTTTCTCTATTAGACTAATTCACATGATTTGAGTTCGGCCGGGACCCACCGTATTGGACCTCGAGGAGTGCCTAACACCTTCTCCTCGAGGTAATTTGATTCCTTACCCGATATTCGGTAACGCAACTAGTAAATATGAGTCACTTTCAATAGGTTCCCTAACACACCTTAATCCGTTAGGTGGAGACTCTCTTTTAATAACCATTCCTTGCCCTTTTAAAAGAGTTGTCAATGTCGAAACCCGATTTCGCGAGAAAAAGGAGGTGCGAAAGCATGGCGACTCTGCTGGGGATATCTTAAGGCTCTTACCCTAATGAACTTGGTTTGTGTGAATTAGTCTCCTTCGATAAGCGTGAATTTGTTATTTTATGCTTAAATTCACCATTTATTTGCTACATGCACATCCCCTTCCCTATTCTTCTTTTATATACAATTATTCGTTTAATCTCATTATAATATGCAAATCTTATTCGATGGCTTCAATATTTATGTCTTTCCCAAATCCCTACCCCATTTATCGCTTTACTATAATTTTTTCCATTATAATAACTAACTCTTTTATTGTTTTTCTTTCTTGTCTTTACAATTATTAAATACCGCATTTTATCGCTTTCTTCATGTAAAATACTTGACAAGATGTTATTTCTCTTTTTGCATAATTACATGATCTGCACCATATTCCACTCGTGTGTAACTAATACCATAGTGTCACTTGATGAGTGTATGCGCTCTTCCTATATTACCCTTTTAAATTTGAAAGGGCTTATTTGTGGTAAAACTAGTCAATCAGCGGTGCAGTCGACGGTACCGTGCCTTTCCCTCTGAAGTTATCCGCTTGAGGGTACCAGTCTAGACTTCTATAAAAAACCTTACTCTGACGTTCAACTGTGCATGCATCATGTTCAAACCTAGCATGGGTCAGTATGTCGTCCACATAATAACCCTCTAAGGAAAGCCTTGTCCAAAACCCATCGGGATTTTCATAATCCCAATGGGAACAATCATGATATGTGCATTATTTGGAGAAAACGTGATGATATGCTAATCATTGATGTGTAAGTAGTCAAACCCGGAGGGGAAAAGGGCTAACTTTGTTTATTTTGCAGAAAATGAGGCATGAAGTCCCCAGGTTCGGCATGGTCCAAGGTATCCCACCTTTATTACTAGACTGGTGGGAAAATCTCTCGCCAAGAGATAAAAATCATGTGAAGAGAGTTCTCGGAAATTTACCCTCCTTGCAAGACATTCAGCCAAACAATGTACTGATCAAGGCTGCTACCTTGTTCTGGGACTAAAAAAGGGTTGTCTTTCGTTTCAGTAATATAGAGATGACTCCCCTTCTTGAGAAAATCGAAAGTTTCGCTGGGCTACCCTGGGATAGTCCTGGTATGTTGGTACCAGAAAATCGCACTTCTAGGGAGTTTCTCAAAATGATGGGTCTTAGAAAGAATAACGAGTTAGTCTGCTTGAAGAAGTCCTACATATCTTTCGACTTCCTTTACGAGTGATATGGGCACAGCACCTCCTACCGTATTTTTCATGATGAGTTTACCATCACTTCCCTGGTTTGGACTCATCGTCGGGTTTTTGTGTTCATCGTCTGTTTTCTGGGTATGATAGTATTTCCAATCCAATGAGACATGATTCACACTCGTTTGGCTATGGTAACCAAGACTTTAATGGAAGGGATTGAGGGACAGACTTACGTCCCAATGATCGTAGCAAAAATATATCGAGCTTCAGATCGTTGCAAGAAGGGATTCAGACATTTCGAGGGTTGCAATTTATTGCTGCAGATATGGTTGTTGGAGCATCTTCAAAGAGGATAGTACCGTGAGGAATTTCCAAGAAGACCATGGAATGACCACATAGCCTTCCACCATCCGATAAGAATGACTTTCATCCCAGGCAGGTTTGCACAACCGGAAAACGTTATGGATTGGGTACACTTTTTCAGCAATCTAACTAATGACAAGGTCCATTGGATGTTCGAGTGGTTCCCTACCAGCGAGTTCATCATCATGTCCAGGGATGTTACTCATTTGATGTTGATCCGGTTGAGAGGCATATATCATTATGCTCCTATCAGAGTCATGAGACAGGCTGGAAGAAAACAAGTCATACCACGAGTCTCCAAGATGAGTCAATACAAAGAAGATTTTCAAGATGATGCCATTCCATACAAGTGTGAGGCCCAACACATGTGGCATTTGAAGATTATTGTGGAGAAGGATACCATCGAGCCATATCGCTACCACGCCGGTCATGTGTATTTCTACCTATCATTGTTAGACGATGACATAGCGGGAGAAGTCGAGCCAGGATTCGATCGAGGAAACAGGGTCATAGATAAAGGTGTCGAAGCACAGGTGAAATACAAGAGGTTGCGCAAAAGAATCCTTGAGTTCGAGGCCAGGCATCTGGAACAACACAAGGTAGATATGGAATTAATCAATGAATGGAGGGAAATTGCTACAAAGTCAACGGAAAGGTTGGAATATTTAGAGCAGGGTCTGATGGAACTTGAAGGGAAGATGAGGAAAATGATCGTGGATTGTCAGAACGCAAAAGGCAACGAAGGAGGACACCTAGCAAGGGCGTATCTTCTGCTGGACAAGCGCGACCTGGGGAATCTGATCGATGGGACCAAGAAGGTCAAGCTTGGAGAGGGTCCCTCCGGGACCAAGTAGAATAGAATCATTGTTTTCTTGCTTTTCTAGAGTCGTTTTGGAATTTGATAGTAATAAGGCAAATGCCACTAGTAGCTTTTTTTATTATTGTCGTTTTAGAGGTTTGACTTATTTATTACATTAGTGAAATGAGGCGATTATCGGCATTAAGTTTCTCCAAATCTACGTGTCGCTAGGCCTACCTCAGGTACAATGAGGTCCCCCAAAATTAGGACGCAAATTTATGATGCATGTTTAAATACTGCAAATATCCTTTCCAAATTCCCTACTAACTTGTTTACCTTTTTGCTTTTCTTTGTTTTGATTATTCCCATCCCCTAAGGTTGATTCGTGCATACTGGCATCATCGGCATATCATACCAGATCTAGAGGTCTTCCACCTCCTCCTGTTCCAAGTGATCCGAAGAGCAAGGGAAAGGCAAAGATGGATGATATTAGTGGTATCAGGAAAGATAACATTGCGCATGTGGAAAATGTTGAAACTTCAAACGGTCGTAGTACTCCGGCAAAAAACAATTTGGTTCTACGACTAGAGCAGAAAATACTAGAATTGCAAGGAGAACTTGAGCAGGTCCGCAACTTGGCAAACCTTTCCCTCGCCTTAAACGTCCCGGATATTAACAAGCAAAACACCCAGAACCCAGCGCCTCCTCAAAACACACCAAACCAACATCCACAAAATCCTCCCGCACCTCACCAATACGCCACGCCTCCCCAAAATCCTAACCCTCCACCAGTACCAACTCCTCCTCATCACTAACATCACCCAACTCAGTATACACAAACTACTACCTACCATATTCCTCAAAATACACCACAATCTACTCCCGATACGCAAAACTCAACCAATGATCACCACTACACTCAAACCCCCGGTATCCACCAAAACAACCCCATATACGTAGAAACCTTACCTCACCCCACTCAACAAACCCCATACACACCAGAATCCGCTGAGAAGAACCTGTTCATCAAGAATATGGCAGGGGAACTTAAGAAACTCACAAGATGAGTCCAGGGTGTCGAAGGAGGAAAAGGCATTGAGGGTTTGAATTATGAAGATCTGTGTATTCAGCCAGATGTAGAACTGTCGGAGGGATACAAACCTCCTAAGTTCGAGATGTTTGACAGAACAGGTGACCCAAAGGTGCATCTAAGAACATACTGTGACAAGCTCGTAGGAGTTGGAAAGGATGAGAGGATTCGCATAAAGCTGTTCATGAGAAGCCTCACTGGAGACGCCCTGTCTTGGTACATCAGTCAAAACCCGTAGAAGTGGGTTATCTGGGTAAGCATGGCATCAGACTTCATGGATCGATTCAGGTTTAATACAGAGAATGCACCGGACGTCTTTTACATACAGAACCTCAAGAAGAAACCAACGGAGACTTTTTGCGAGTATGCTACTCGGTGGAGATTAGAAGCTGCAAAAGTAAGGTCGGCACTGGCAGAAGAGAAGATGAACAAATTCTTCGTCCGGGCCCAGGATCCACAATACTATGAAAGGTTAATGGTTATCGAAAATCACAAATTCTGTGACATCATCAAGCTAAGGGAAAGGATTAAAGAATGGATCAAGAGCGGGATGGTGACTAATTTTGAGGCATTGCAGGCTACAAACAAAGCATTGCAGTCATGGGGCATATCAAAGAAGAAAGAAGTAGGGGTCATGATGGTAGCCCAAGGTCCGAAATCTCCTCTTACGTACCTAACACCTCCACCTACATATCAATCTTTACCTCCCAGATATTCGCAACCTGCCATTGCCTACCACATTATAACACCCATCCAGCATATTATCACTCACCACCAGCCCGCCAAAACTATCAAAAACCCCGACCAAACTTTGACCGCAGGCTACCCAGACAATACACCCCTATTGCCGAACCCATCGATCAATTATACGAAAGACTGAAAGCTGTTGGATATGTTACCCATATTCCCGTTGTTGCCATGGAAAAATCCTCTCAATAGGTCAATCCAAACAAAACATGTGACTACCACTCCGGCATGAAAGGTCATACCATCAATGAATGTCGCACTTTGAAAGACAAGATCCAGACATTAATTGATACCAAGGTCATACAAGCAAAAGAGGTTGCACCTAACATCCACAACAATCCTCTCCCGGATCATAGGAGCGAAGGAATAAATGTGATAGAGGCTGATGAAGAATGGGACCCGAAAGGGTCGATTGGACTTATTCAAGAAGGGGGTGATCCTAAGAAACCTGCAGTCACTCTCACTCCTATTGTGGTACAGATACATCCACCAGTCGAAGTTGAGGTAGCCGCATCAACTCCGTTCGAAATTGAAGTAACAACACATGCAGTTTCACCCATCATATCATTACTGCAAAATTCCGAGGCACATAGGAATGCCTTGATGAAGGTATTGAATGAAGCTTACGTGCCTAACAATATCACCAGCGGAGAGATTTCTAACATGGTAGGACAAGTACTAGAGAGCCACAAAATCACCTTTCATGAAGACGAATTACCACCATAGGGGTTAAGACACAATAGGGCACTGCACATCACGGTAAAATGCGAGGATAAATTCATTGCCAAGGTTTTGATAGACCGAGGGTCCAGTCTCAATATTTGTCCGCTGACAACTCTGAAATAGTTGTGTAAAGGTTTGCATGAAATACGAGCAGGGACTATGAACATGAAGGCGTTCAATGGGTCTCAAAGGTCCACAATTGGGGAAACCAATCTATGCTTGTAGATGGGTCTGACCTGGTTCGATGTTGAATTTCAAGCGCTAGACATATCCGCCTCATACAATCTGCTGTTGGGGCGACCTTGGATACATGTCGTCGGGGCCGTGGCTTCTACTTTGCACCAGGCTATAAAGTTCGAATGGAATCATCGGGAAGTGATCATTCATGGAGACGGGAGTAATCCCATTTATACCTACCAAATAGTTTCGGTCGTGGAAAATAGAAGGAAGTTAGGTGGGGAAACTTATCACCACATCGAGCGCATCAACGCAATTGAGAAAGACAAGTGGTGGAGCAGCAAAAAGACATGGATTGAAGTGTAATAGTTGAGGAGGAGGAGGAAGAAGACCTTATCATCCAGACAATGGAGAAGGGAGCAGTTCTCAGAAACTGGACCGCCACACCATCCAGGGCCAGACGAGTCCCCGGTAGCATGGCTTCTAGTGTCATCCATTTTGAAAATAATTCTTTTTTGAGCATTTTGTTTAAAACACTTTTCTTTCCTTTCAGTATTTTGCTTTGAAAAACATTGTTTGAAGTCATTAAAAATTGCTTTGTTTAACGTTTCAACATTTATCAGCAGTTTGATGTTTTATTATTACTAGTATCCATACCCGCGCATTGCGCGGAGAATATTAAATATAATTTTTCATAAAAAATATTACTTGTAAAATACGGTAGACCCAGAGGAACATGAAAATGTTATTATTTATTGAACATGTAAATGCATTGGATACACACATTAAGGTCATGAGAAAACTACATATCCATTAAAAACAACTATTAAGAAAGATAATGGAACTTAGATTATTGGCAATATTCATATTCTAAGACATATGTATTAGGAATGTTTCAAAAAGGCAACAAATTCTACACAATATTTGGTACACATTAACAAAGCTTTTGTTAAATGCAAAGAACAAAATATTCCTTTGAACTAGTACCAAAGCATCAAGCATTGATGGAAAGATATATGATGGTCCACCATTAAAAACATAATAAGATATTTGTTAACACAAAATATCACCTAGTTTGGGCGTTGAGACTGCATAGATTGCAATTATTTAATGCCTTTTCATCATCATCGCTCAAGGAATTGAAAAACAATATTGAAGGAATGATTCGCGATGTGGTAAAAAATCTCATGAAATAAGCTCCAAGATTATTAACTTCAAGACCACTTGCCATAACATGAGGTCTTTCTCCTTTTAAAGTAGGTGAATTAATTGTAGTTACACAATGCATATTTTAAAAAGACTACTTGAAATTGGAGACTTTGGTCGCCTAAACTTCTCCTCCATTTCAAAAGTTGCCACCTCAGTTCCAAAAGTTGAATAGAATAAACCTTGAATAGAGATTTTTAAATTTCTCTTTTTACAATTATCTAGAAATTACACGAAGCAATCGGGTAGACATTCATTTTTGTTGTTTATGAATGATATCTATTAGCAGAAGCTGATATTTTAATATATGTGATATCTCAGTAAACCCAATTCCAACTTGAATAAGAGAAATATATTCATTCTCGGAGAAATTAGCTATCACATAGCAACATCACAGACCATGTCATGCATCTTCACAAAATCAAACTTATTTTTCCTTTCTACCTGATTACTTTGGCATTTGGATCAGGGAGCCAAAGTTGAATGTCTAATGGAATACTTTGGCATTTTGGATCCTTTCTACAAACTGCAATCTCAAGGTATGGTAATGGAATTTACTAATCTTTCAAGTGCACCATGGTAGTTTGATATGAAAATCACGTTGTAATTGTGTAGAATAACGATAAAAAATAAAATGAACGTGTTAAGTAAAGGATATTATTCTGCAAAAAAAGAGATGATGCACCAGAAAAGAAAAAAAAAATCAGTCAGAACGTGCAAAGTTGTGAAAAGCAAAATGACATAAATTCAAAATTGAATTCATAAGAATATTTGCATAAATCTACAAAGAATTCAGACCTGATTTTTGTATACTTTTATTTCAAGAAGTCCTCTTTGTAATTACACAAGCGGATATCGGTTTCGACGTGCCTGCATAGAGATATAATTTTTTTTTAGTCAGTGTGTGTAATTTTGTGAAAAGCAGAATGACAAGAATTAAAAACTAAGTTCAAAGGAATATATGTATAAATATACAAAGAATCTAGACCTTATTTTTTAATACATTGTAGTTCAAGAAGTTACCTTTCCAGAATCGGATCGCGATTTCGACATGCCAACAGAGAAATATAATTTTTTTAGTTATGGCGCGCAATGATGTGAATAGCAAAATACCAGAAAGTTCAAAACTGAGTTCAAAAGTATTTATGTATAAATATACAAAGAATATAGACTTGATTTTTGTGTATATTATAGTTCCAGGAAGTTCTCATTTCAATGGCACAAGCGGATCGTGGCTTCGACATGCCAGTAGAGAGATATAATTTTTTTTAATCAAAAGCAGTGAAATGCAAAATGACACAAAATCATAACTGATTTCGAAAGAATATCTGTATAATATACAAATAATCTAGACCTTATTTTTATATATATTGTAGTTCCAGAAGTCCTATTTCAAACAGCACAATTGGATCGTAGTTTAGACATGCCAGGAGAGAGATATAATATTTTTAGTCTGTGCGTACAAAGCTGTGAATAGAAGAATTTTGTAGTTGCAGAATATCTTTTATTTTTATATTTTGTAAAGGAATCAGTGTTCTGTATAAATTGCAAGCATTCCGCCACGATGTTCGTATGCATTAAGAGTAAGAGCTTCTAAAACACAATTCAGTGAAAATATCATCTTAAAAAAGAAACATATTTGTTAGGATAAAAGCCATCATAAAAGTCGTTAAGTCCAAAATAAGTATTTGATAATCAACATGAAAGAGGTTTTTTGTTTATTTCAAGTAATGTATTTGTTTTAGCTTAGTTATAAATTAATTTAGTTAATATCTATAACTTATTTCAAATTTATTATTTGACACTCTCAAATATAATATAGATCTTTTACGTCATCGCGTCGTAGTGCAATATATGATTTGAATGAACAGATAGTAATTATGTAAACTAAAGCAAGTCTAATTTCACTATTTATTTTCCTACAAACATGTCACGATCCAAATTCTAGTTTAGGTCGCGATGGCGCCCAACTCCGATGTCAGGCAAGCCAACCTTAAGTACTAGTAATCCTCTTTTAGTTTATCAACATTTTCCAATACTTGTGAAATTTTAGGACTTAATTACGAGATAAATAAGTGATTTAAACAACTATAAAGGGAGAAATAATTAAATTAATCACCACCAATAATTACAACCCAAAAGAATATAATATCCACTACGTGGTTATGCCAGGAACTGGCGTCACGAGTCTACGGGCATCTACTAGAAATGAGTATCCAAAAGAAATACAAGTCTACCCTACTGTCTGATGGAACATAAACAGACATAGCAAAATAAAAGAGGAACTCCAAGGTGCTGCCAGAGAAAACATCAAGGGGAGCAACTCACCGAGAAGTCCACACGAACTGTAGGTCAAGGACGAACTCCGGACGAATACCCAGATGCACCTGCCTCAGAACCTGTACATTAAGTACAAAAGCGTAGCATGAGTACATAAACAAAAATGTACCCAGTGAGTATCCCGTCTAATCTCGAAAAAGTAGCGACGAGAGGTCGACGTGATACTTACTAGGGTCAAAACTAAATAATATAATAAATTAAAGGCTAAACAGGAATAGCAGTCGTAGTAATTACAAGGACATGAAATATCAAGTATAAGTTTGTAATTACCTTTGCATGTCAAATTTCACTAACACATAATATATCAAATCTCATTTTCACATGAATTAATTTATACAGGAATCACAAAACTCCCAGTCAAATATATAGCACATAGTATGCCGAAAGCGTACGGCCGAAGCGTCGCGAAAATAAATGTACACAGCCAAGGGTCGAATGGCTCGAACCATAGATGCATCTATTACCCCGCTCACGAATCAAACATGCGACACGGTTGATATAATGATCGGGCTATCCCGCTCGCGAATCATACATGCGATGCGGGTGCCCGTATACATACACAGAATTATCAAGAATCCAGAGATTTAACAGAGATTATACTTGAAGACAAGAACTTAAGCAATGTAATTTTGAATTTAACTTCCTAAATATTTTCATACCAATTCAAGGATACTAAGCAACTCAAAAATACATTTAAAGTCACCTATAAAGCACATAAAAGCATGCTTATGAGTCCTAAAACTACCCAACATAACATGACAGTCGCTACGCACGGACTCTCGTCACTTAGTGCATGCGTAGCCCCCGCAATTATGGACATGCAATTATTTATAATCACCTATGGGGACAATTCCCTCTTACAAGGTTAGAAAGAAGACTCATCTCGTGCCGAGCCTACTTTCCGGGTCAAGAACGCGCCCGAAACTCCAAACTCGTCTCCCAAGGACTCGAAACTAGTCAAATATGGTATACATGAATTAATATATGCTCAAAAGTATGAAATTTACCTAACTGAGTAGTTATTTCAACCTACTTGGAAAAATTCAAAAATACACCCCGGGCCCACATGCTCGGATTTCGGAAATTCTCGAAGGAAACACTTACCCATAACCAAAGGATCATTAATATATGATTTTTATATGATTCCATAGCTAATTAGTGGGTAATTATCTAAACTTCATAAAGCCCTAGGTTTTTATTCTAACCCTTGATTTTCACTAATTAGGAGGTTAATTTACCTAGGAAAACATGTATTAAACTAACATTAGAGTAGAAATCACTTACCTTTTATTAGCTAAGTCGCTTGGCTCTTTTCCAAGCTCTCAAGGTCGACAATGGGGGAAGAAATGGGGTGAAAATGATTTTGTCCCTTGTTTTAAAAGAACTCGTTGCATACAGGTATACCGCACCTGCGGTCTCGCATCTGCGGGGGAAAACTCGCACCTGCGGAATTGGACAAGGGGGTCTGGGCTCACACCTGCGACTCCGCTCCTGCGGATCTCTATCCGCACCTGCGAGAATGCGCATCCTCACTTGAAGCCGCACCTGCGAGGAAATGACCGCAGGAGCGGTCTCGCACCTGCGACTGGGCAACCGCAGGTGCGGTTACACCAGATCTGGTGCACGAGTAGTTATAGCTGCTGGTTTTTAGCCTCGTTTGATGCCCAAACGGCATTTGAGCCCACCCGAGCCCCTGTCCAAATATACCAACAAGTCCCAAATCATAATACGGACTTGCTCGAGCCTTCAGAACATCCAAAACAACGCTAAAACCAAAAATCACACCTCAAAACCCCTAGACTCAAACTTAAGAACTTTAAGTTCTTGAATTCAATAACAATGCGCCAAACCAACCTATACTACTCAGAATGACACCAAATTTTGAAAGAAAGTCATAAATGACATAACGGAACTATTCTCGGTCTCGAAATTCCGTTCGGACCTCGATAACACAAAAACATGTTCCAAACCTCAATTTGAACTTAAGGAAACTCTTATTTCGCTATTGGGCGCCGAAACTCTCCCGGGTCATCCAAAACCCATTCCAGACACACGCACAAGTCAGAAATCATCATACGAAGCTATCAGAACCGTCGAAACTCGATTCCGAGGTCGTTTACTCAAAACGTTGACCGAAGTCAAACTTGGCCTTAAAGGCCAACTTTAAGGAACTAAGTGTTCCTATACTTTTCCAAAATCTTCCAAATCCCGAACCACCCGCCCCCCACAGGTCATAAATCATAAAAATCCACTACGGGAAGTCTCATTTAGGGGAACGGGGTCCTATAACGCAAAACGACCAGTCGGGTCGTTACATTCTCCACCTCTTAAACAAACGTTCGTCCTCGAACGGGTCTAGAATCATACTTGAAATGCTGAATAAGTGTGGATATCTGTCCCGCATGTCCTCCTCGGACGCCCAAGTCTCCTCTTTGACTGGTTGGCCCCTCAACTGAACCTTTACTGCCGAAACTCCCTTGGACCTCAATTGGCGATCATGCCTGTCAATAATAGCAATTGGCTACTCCTCGTAGCCCAACCTCTCATCCAGCTGAATGGTGCTGAAATCCACCACGTGAGAGAAGTCGGCGTGGTACCTCCAGAGCATGGATACATGAAATACCGGATGAACTCCTGATAAACTGGGAGGTAAGGCAAGCTCATAAGCAACCTCTCCAACTCGCCTCAACACCTCGAAAGGACCTATAAACCTCGGGCTCAAGTTGCCCTTCTTGCCAAACCTCATAATGCCCTTCATCGGCGAGACTTTCAACAGGACCTTGTCTCTCTCCATAAATGATACGTCACGCGCCTTCTGATCCGCGTAACTCTTCTGTCTGGACTGTGTTGTGCGGAGCCGCTCCTGAATCAACTTTACTTTCTCCAAAGCATCCCTCACCGGGTCGGTGCCATATAACTTAGCCTCGCCAGGCTCAAACCACCAGATAGGAGAACGACATCGCCGGCCATACAAAGCCTCAAATGGAGCCATAACAATGTTGGACTTATAACTATTATTGTAAGCAAACTCAACCAAAGGCAAGAACTGGTCCCACTGACCTCCGAAGTCAATCACACATGCCCTGAGCATGTCCTCCAATATCTGAATTGTCTGCTCCGACTGACCATCAGTCTGAGGGTGAAATGTTGTGTTGAGATCTATCTGGGTACCCAACTCACTATGCAATGCTCTCCAGAAATGCGAGGTAAACTGAGGACCTCGATCCGACATAAGGGACACCGGCACTCTGTGCAACCGGACTATCTCCTGAATGTAGATCTGGGCCAACCTCTCAGAAGTATAAGTATCAGCCACCAGAATGAAATGCGCCGATTTGGTCAACCTGTCGACAATGACCCAAACAGCGTCAACCTTCCGCACAGTCCGAGGCAACCCAACCACGAAGATCATAGTGATGCGCTCCCACTTCCACTCCGGAATGGGCATCTGCTGAAGTAGGACTCCTGGCCTTTGGTGCTCATACTTGACCTGCTGGCAATTAAGGCATCTAGCCACATGCTCCATTATGTCCTTCTTCATCCGCCTCCACCAGAAATGTTGCTTCAAGTCACGATACATCTTCGTAGCACCAGGATGAACAGAATACCGTGAACTGTGAGCCTCCTCTAGAATCCTCTCCCCCATGCCATAAACATATGGAACACACAAATGACCCTGAAGTCTCATAACACCATCCTCACCCATAGTAACCTCCTTGGAACCACCCTGAATCACATTCTCCCGTAGCTCTTCCAAGCACGGATCATCAAACTGCCGGGCCTTAATCTCTCCCAATAACGAAGACTGAGCCACCACGTGGGCAAGCACTCAACGGGGCTCTGTAAGGTCCAATCTCACCATGCGATTAGCCAAGGACTGAATGTCCAAGTCTAGAGGTCTCTCCTCTACAGCAATATAAGCCAAACTACCCATACTCTCCGCCTTCCTGCTCAAGGCATCTTCTACCACATTTTCCTTGCCCGGGTGATAAAGAATGGTGATGTCATAATCTTTCAACAACTCAAGCCACTTGCGCTGCCTC
The DNA here is from genome assembly GCA_005239495.1 of Nicotiana undulata. Classification (NCBI taxonomy): domain Eukaryota; kingdom Viridiplantae; phylum Streptophyta; class Magnoliopsida; order Solanales; family Solanaceae; genus Nicotiana; species Nicotiana undulata. The sequence goes on from ML273065.1 coordinate 16,312, forward strand.
AAATTAATATCTCTCTACTTGAACAAGTGCTGCAAGCTGCAATGGTCTGTATAAACCTCACAAGAAACCCCATACAAGTAGTGCCTCCAAATCTTAAGAGCATGAACAATCGCCGCCAACTGCAGGTCGTGCACAGGGTAATTCTTCTCATGAACCTTCAGCTGGCGCGAAGCATAAGCAATAACTCTCCCTTCCTGCATCAACACACATCCCAAACCAACGCGTGAAGCGTCACAATATACTGTATACATCACCGAACCGGAAGGAAATATCAGAACTGGTGCTGAGGTCAATGATGTCTTAAGCTTCTGAAAGCTCGCCTCACACTCGTCGGACCATCGGAACGGGGTATTCTTCTAAGTCAACCTAGTCAACGAGGCTGCAATGGAAGAAAATCCCTCCACAAATCGCCGATAATAACCTGCTAGACCCAAGAAGCTCCTGATCTCTGTAGCCGAAGTAGGACGTGGCCAACTCTGAACTGCCTCAATCTTCTTAGGATCAACCTTGATACACTCTCCGGATACCACATGTCCCAAGAATGCCACTGAATCCAACCAAAACTCACACTTGGAGAACTTAGCATATAGATTCTCTTCTCGCAAAGTCTGGAGCACCACTCTCAAATGTTGCTCGTGCTCTCCCAGGCTACGTGAGTAAATCAGAATGTCATCAATGAAGACAATGTCCAAAGAATCAATATACGGCCTAAACACCTTGTTCATTAAATCCATAAATGTTGCGGGGGCATTAGTCAAGCCAAAGGACATCACCAGGAACTCATAATGGCCATATCTCGTACGAAAAGCAGTCTTCGAAACATCCGAGTCCCGAATCTTCAGCTGGTGGTACCCCGATCTCAAGTCGATCTTAGAAAACACCCGAGCACCCTGCAACTGGTCAAACAAATCATCGATACGCGTCAATGGATACTTATTCTTAATGGTGAACTTGTTCAACTGGCGCTAGTCAATACATATCCGCATGGACCCATCTTTCTTCTTCACAAATAGTACTGGAGCACCCCAAGGCGATACACTCGGCCTGATAAACCCCTTGGCCAACAACTCCTCAAGTTGCTCCTTCAATTCCTTCAATTCTTTCGGAGCCATACGGTACGGGGGAATAGAAAGAGGCTGGGTGCCTGGGGCTAAATCAATAAAGAAATCAATATCACGATCTGGGGGCATGTCTGGAAGGTATGAAGGGAATACATCAGCAAACTCTCAAACTACTGGAACTGAATCAATCGTCGGAGACTCGACGGTGGTGTCCCGCATATAAGCAAGATAGGCCAGGCAACCCTTCTCAACCATATGTCGAGCCTTCAAGAAGGAAATAACCCGACTGGATGCACTAACTGAGGAACCTCTCAACTCTAGCCTAGGCATCTCAGGCATGGCTAGAGTAACCGTCTTGGCATGGAAATCCAGAACGGCATGATAGGGAGATAGACAATCCATGCATAGAATAATCTCGAAATCAACCATGTCGAGCAATAGGAGACCCGCTCTTGTCTCGAACCCACAAAATGAAATCACACAGGACCGATAAATCTGGTCTACTACCACAGAATCGCCCACGAGAGTGGACACATAAATAGGAGTACCCAAGGACTCGCGAGGAACATCCAGGAAACAAGCAAATAAGGCTGACACATATGAATAAGTGGATCCTGGATCAAATAACACTGATGCCTCTCTACCACATACTGAAATAGTACTTGTGATCATGGCATCTGAGGCCACTGCATCTGATCAGGAAGAAATAGCATAGAACCTGGCTGGAGCACCAGATGACTGACCTCCGCTGAAGTGAATAAGAGCCGGTTGAGCTCCCCTTGCCTGGACTCCACCTCTGGAACGACCTCTAACAGCCTGTCCTCCACCTCTGGGTGGACGAACCACCGGTGCTGAGAATGTAGGCTAATAACTCTGCTGAACGGCCTTGCCCCTAAGCCTGGGACAGGTCCTCCTGATATGGCCTGGATCCCTACACTCATAACATCCCCTCGGTACCATAACCTGCTGCCCTAAAGATGAAGAACCTTGGATAGCTGGGGGACGGTGAGAACTCTCTGGCATGGCACTGAAGTAAGGACTAGAAGACCCATGATGACCGGAATACCCGTCGGAGGAGCCCTGAATGGTTGGTGGGTGGTAAGAACTCTCCGGCATGGTGCTGAAATAGGGCCTCACTAGGACACCACGGGGAGGTGGTGGAGGAGCTGAATATGGAGGCCTTCTAGGATGGCCTCTACCGAACTGACCTCTACCCTTGGCGGGGGCACCTCTGAAATCTCCAGAAAATCTAGCTCGCTTATCCTGTTGACCCTGCTCTCTGCCCCTCGATCGATAACCCTCAATCCGTCGATCTATCTCGACCACAAGCTGATAGGGAGTCCCCATCTCCACCTCTCGTGCCATGTTGGACCTAATACCTGAGTGCATCCCAGCTACAAATCTCCGCACTCTCTTAGCATCAGTGGGAAGTATCATAGGGGCATGAAGAGACAACTCAGAAAACCTAGCCTCGTAGTCCGTCACCAACATCTGTCCCTGCTCCAGCTGCTCAAATTGATACCGCAGATCTTCCCTCTCGAGGGGTGGAATATACCTGTCCATGAACAACTGAGTGAACTGCTCCCAAGTGATGGAAGGGGAACCTGCCGGTCTACCAAGGATATAGGACTGCCACCATCTACGGGCCCTGCCCTCTAACTGGAAGGTAGTGAAGTCAACTCCGTGGGACTCCAATATCCTCATGTTGTGTAGTTTGTCCCTGCACCTATCAATGAAGTCATGGGCATCCTCGCCACACTCACCTCCGAAGACAGGAGGGTGCAATTTGGTCCATCTATCCAATAACTTATGCGGATCGCCGTCCGCAGCTGGTCTGAGCTCAGGTACTGCTGCTACAGGCTGGTCCCCACCCACAGACAGTGTACCCGGGATCTGATAAACTGATGTTGCATGACCTGCGGCCTGGGCAGTGAGTCCATAAAAGCACATAAAAGCATGCTTGTGAGTCCTAAAACTACCCAACATAACATGATAGTCGCTACGCACGGACTCTCGTCACTTCGTGCGTGCGTAGCCCCCGCATTTTTGGACATGCAATTATTTATAACCAACTATGGGGACAATTCCCTCTTACAAGGTTAGAAAGGAGACTCACCTCGTGCCGAGCCTACTTTCCGGGTCAAGAATGCGCCTGAAACTCCAAACTCGTCTCTCAAGGACTCGAAACTAGTCAAATATGGTATACATGAATTAATATATGCTCAAATGTATGAAATTTACCTAACTAAGTAGTTATTTCAACCTACTAGGAAAAATCCCAAAATACACCCGCCCGGGCCCACATGCTCGGATTTCGGAAATTCTCGAAGGAAACACTTACCCATAACCTAAGGATCATTAATAAATGATTTTTGTATGATTCCATAGCTAATTAGTGGGCAATTCTCTAAATTTCATAAAGCCCTAGGTTTTTATTCTAACCCTTGATTTTCACTAATTAGGAGGTTAATTTACCTAGGAATTCATGTATTAAACTAACATAAGAGTAGAAATCACTTACCTTTTAGTAGCTAAGTCGTTTGGCTCTTTTCCAAGCTCTCAAGGTCGACTATGGGGGAAGAAATGGGGTGAAAATGATTATGTCCCGTGTTTTTAAAGAACTCACTGCCTACAGGGATACCGCATCTGCGGCTCAAGGACCGCACATGCGGTCTCGCATTTGCGGGGGAAAACTCGCACCTGCGAAATTGGACAAGGGGGTATGGGCTCGCACCTGCGGCTTCGCTCCTGCGGATCTCTATCCGCACCTGCCAGAATGGGCAGCCACACTTGAAGTCGCACCTGCGAGGAAAGGACCGCAGGAGCGGTCTTGCACCTGCGACTGGGCAACCGCAGTTGCGGTTACACCAGATCTGGTGCACCAGCAGTTATAGCTGCTGGTTTTTAGCCTCGTTTGATGCCCGAACGGAATCTGGGCCCACCCGAGCCCCCGTCCAAATATACCAACAAGACCAAATCATAAACGGACTTGCTCGAGCCTTTAGAACATCCAAAACAATGCTAAAACCCAAAATCACACCTCAAAACCCCTAGACTCAAACTTAAGAACTTTAAGTTATTTAATTCGATAACAATGCGCCGAACTGACCTATACTACTCGGAATGACACCAAATTTTGCAAGCAAGTCATAAATGACATAAGTGAACTATTCCCGGTCTCGAAATTTCGTTCGTACCTCAGTAACACAAAAACACGTTCCAAACCTCAATTTGAACTTAAGTAAACTCTTATTTCGCTATTGGGCACCGAAAAGATCCCGGGTCATCCAAAATCCATTCCAGACACACGCACAAGTCCGAAATCATCATACGAAGCTATCGAAACCGTCGAAACTCGATTCTGAGGTCGTTTACTCAAAACGTTGACCGAAGTCAAACTTGGCCTTAAAGGCCAACCTTAAGGAACTAAATGTTCCTATACTATTCCAAACTCTTCCAAATCCCGAACCACCCGCCCCCCACAGGTTATAAATCATAAAAAGCCACTACGGAAAGTCTTATTCAGAAGAACGGGGTCCTATAACGCAAAACGACGGGTCGGGTTATTACAAAACATAAGTTAAAGAAAATTAAGGACGTGATCAAAACTTATGGGTAAATTTATTATGGTCTAGTAGAAAAAACGCTTCGGGTAAAAAGAAAAGAACATAATATGATTGTACTGTAACTAAGGGATTGCGTAATATACATATTTGTCTCTACTCGTATGCATGATAATCAACATGAAAGAGATTTTTTATTTTGATTTCGAGTAATGTATTTGTTTTATCTTAGCTATAAATTACTTTTGTTAATATCTATAACTTATTTCAAATTTATTATTTGACATTCTCAAATATAATATAGATCTTTTACGTCATCGCGTCATAGTGATATATGGTTTTGAATGAACAAATAATAATTATGTAAACTAAAGCAAGTCTAATTTCACTATTTATTTTCCTACAAACATAAGATAAAGAAAATTAAGGACGTGATCAAAACTTATGGGTAAATTTATTATGGTCTAGTAGAAAAAATGATTCAGGTAAAAAGAAAAGAACATAGCGCAGTTGTACTGTAACTAAGGGACTGCACAATATACATATTTGTCTCTTCTCGTATGCATGATTAGTTTTTAGTGTTCATAAATTTTAGCATAATAGTATATGATTTTGTATTAAAAATCTGTATATTGTGATAAAAATTCATACCATTGTTATCCGAGGAATATTTAGGTTGTTTTTAGTTTCATATGCATATTCTATTTTTTCTTGCGAGTTTCTTCTATTCTTCCATGTCAAAGTGCTGTAGAACTGATTTTTCTATAAGAAGTTGTTGAGTATTTTGGCAAATATCTTAATTCAAAATTCATGGTTCGTAAATTTAAGCACAATAATATCAGATTTTGATGTGAGAAGTTTTCGAGCATTTCTGAAGCAACCACAAAAGGCTTTGTAGACAAACCTAGAAGGATGATAACCTTGGATATATGTCACAGGAATTGGTAGCTTTTGATATTGGAAGGTTTCGAATCTTTTAAATATAGAAAATTAAATTTTCTAATTTTCAAGAAAAGATGAGAGAAGGAGTCAGTTGAAGCTAGTTTTTAATTCTCTAGTTTAATAAATAAGTTAGAGTAACTTCCCAAAAAACTTGGGATTCCATATGGTAGTTAACTGCTGAAGATTTCAAAAAATTTACCAACGTTTTTGATGCCCACGATTTGGAAAGACGATAGTGGGTGTTTTTTTTCCCTTTCTTCCTATTTCTTTGTAATATTCTATGTAAAAAAAACTTTTTATTTGAATTTTCAGGTTTATAATAATTTAACTAAAAAACTAATGAAAAAACGTGGGAGTTCATTTTTTGGAATTAGAATTTTTGCCAAGTTTGAAGTTTTTACTATTTTTATAATAAAAACAATTCTGAAATAACTGTCAGCATTAAATTTTTTACATCTTTTTAAATAAACTTTGAAATAATTCCAACAAAGTTGGAGGATTGTCCAAAAATTGTACACTTGTCAATTTAGTATTATGTCACTGGTCATTTTAACCTTTCTTTGCCTCTCCTATTATATATTAATAGATTATCTTTCATATTTTTTTCTCTACAGCATTACTATTTCTTACCTTGATGAACCAACAACTGTGACAAAATTAGACGACGCAACATAAGGATAGTGACTCGGAAGAGATAGAAGAAGAAGATGTGATACCTGAGGAAATCGTCAGAGAAGTTGAGAATTTTGAGAACAAACCTAAGTCCAAACTGGACGAGACTGAGATAGTCAACTTGGGAGATTCTGAAACCGTCAAAGAAACTCGCATAAGCATTCACTTGTCACCATTAGAGAAGGAAGAGTACACTCATTTCCTAAGGGAGTATGAGGACATTTTTGCATGGTCGTATGACGATATGACCGGGTTGAGCACATCTATAGTGGCTCACAAGTTACCTACCAATCCAATGTGTCCACCAGTAAAGCAGAAACTCAGGAAGTTCAAACCAGGCATGAGTCTGAAAATCAAGGAAGAAGTCACCAAGCAGATCAAATCTAAAGTCCTCAGGGTAGTCGAATATCCAACTTGGTTGGCCAATATTTTTCCGGTTCCGAAGAAAGACGGAAAAGTCAGGGTATGTGTCGACTATCGGAATTTAAATAGAGCAAGTCCCAAAGATAATTTTCCACTACCAGATATACACATACCGATCGACAATTGCGCCAAGCATGAGCTCCAGTCCTTTGTTGATTGCTTCGCGGGTTATCATCAGATTTGGATGGACGAAAAAGACGCAGAAAAGACAACCTTCATTACACCATGGGAAGTATATTGCTATAAAATGATGTCATTCGGTTAGAAGAATGCTGGGGCCACCTACATGAGGTCCATGACAACCACTTTCCATGACATGATACACAAGGAGATAGAAGTATATGTGGACGACGTCATCATCAAATCCAAGAAGACCAAAGATCACATGGCAGATTTGAGAAAGTTCTTTGACCGGCTGCGGAAGTACAATCTGAAGTTGAACCCCTCAAAATGTGCCTTTGGAGATCCTACTGGAAAATAGTTAGGGTTTATTATCAGCCACCGAGGAATTGAGTTGGACCCATCAAAGGTCAAAGTTATCCAGGATTTACCTCCACCAAAGAACAAGAAGGACGTGATGATTTTCTTGGGACGTCTCAACTATATCAGTCGCTTCATAACCCAATCAACTGTGATATGTGAGCCGATTTTCAAAATGCTGAAGAAAGATGTCGCGACCAGCTGGACTGGAGACTGTCAGAAGGCTTTTGACAAAATCAAGGAATACCTATCCACACCACCAGTCCTAGTCCCACCAGAACCAAATAGACTATTACTACTCTACCTTTCCGTATTAGATGGGGCTTTCGGTTGTGTCTTGGGTAAACATGACGAGACAGTGAGAAAAGAGCAGGCCATATATTATCTGAGCAAGAAGTTCATGCCTTACGAAGCACGGTACTCCCTACTAGAACGCACTTGTTGTGCTCTGACATGGATATCCTAGAAATTGAAGCACTATTTTTGTGCTTATACCACATATCTCATATCGAGAGTGGATCCGCTGAAGTACATCTTTCAGAAGCCTATGCCTAAAGGAAAGCTGGCCAAATGGCAAACATTGTTGAGTGAGTTTGATATCATCTATGAAACTCAGAAGGCAGTCAAAAGACAAGCATTAGTAGATCATCTTGCGAAAAATCCTTTAGGAGGAGAATACGAACCATTGAAAACGTATTTTCCTGACAAGGAAGTGTCATTCGTAGGAGAAGATATTGTTGAAGCCTATGACGGCTAGAGAATGTTTTTCGACGGAGCTGCAAATATCAAAGGAATCGGTATAGGAGCCATTTTGGTGACAGAAGCCGGTCAACATTACCCGGTGTCAGCAAAGCTCAAGTTTCCGTGCACCAAAAATATGGCAGAATATGAGGCCTGCATGTTAGGACTCAATTTGGTTGTCGACATGAATATTCAAGAATTACTAGTGATTGGTGATTCAGACCTACTGGCCCACCAGGTACAAGGGGAGTGGGCTACAAAGAATACCAAGATACTGCCATATTTGCATCACGTACAAGAAATGAGGAAGAGGTTCATGAAGATAGAGTTCTGACATATCCCCAGAATCCAAAATGAATTCGCAGATGCACTAGCCACTTTGTCTTCCATGATACAACACCCGGACAAGAATTTCATCGATCATATTCCGGTGAGAATCCATAATCAGCCAGCTTATTGTGCTCATGTAGAAGAAGAAACGGATGGAAATCCATGGTTTCGTGATATCAGGGAGTATTTGGCAAAGGGAGAATATCCAAAACACGCAAACAACACTCAGAAACGCACACTTCGGAGTTTGTCCAACCATTTCTTCCAAAGCGAAGGAATTCTGTATAGAAGAACTCCTGCTCTAGGGCTATTACGGTGTGTTGACGCCAAAGAAGCCTCCAAATTGCTTGAAGAGATACATGTCGGAACCTACGTCCCACATATGAATGGTTTCGTCCTAGCAAAAAAGATACTCAGAGCCGGATACTTTTGGATGACTATGGAAACGGACTGCATCTGGTATGTACAGAAATGTCACCAGTAACAGATACACGCAGATATGATACGGGTACCTCAAAATAAACTCAATGCAACAAGTGCACCTTGGCCTTTTGCTGCCTGGGGAATGAATATCATCGGTCCAATCGAACCCACCGCTTCGAACGGGCACAGGTTCATTCTAGTGGCCATCGACTATTTCACAAAATGGGTTGAAGCTGCATCTTACAAAGTTGTAACCAAGAAAGTCATCGCGAATTTCTTCAGGGATCGTATTGTTTGTCGATTCGGGGTTCCAGAATCCATCATCACTGACAATGCTGCCAATCTCAACGGTGATATGATGAAAGTCATGTGTGAAACCTTCAAAATCAAGCACAAAAATTCCACAGCATACAGGCCTCAACTGAATGGAGTCGTGGGGGCTGCCAACAAGAACATCAATACTAAGGAAGATGGTAGAGAATCCCAAACAATGGCACGAGAAGTTACCATTCACCTTATTGGGATACCGTACTACAGTTCGCACGTCAATCGGGGAAACTCCTTACCTATTGGTCTACGGTACTGAAGTCGTCATCCCCGCCGAGGTAGAAATTCCTTCTTTGAGAATTATACAAGAAGCTGAACTCCGTGATGCATAATGGATAAGGAGACGCTATGAGAAATTAGCTTTCATTGACGGGAAAAGAATGAATACAGTGTGTCATGGTCAGCTTTATCAGAACACAATGTCCAGAGCTTTCAACAAAAGGGTCAAACCTAGAAAGTTCACATAGGGGCAGCTGGTGCTGAAACAGATCTTTCCACATCAAGATGAAGCCAAAGGGAAATTCTCACCCAACTAGCAAGGGACTTATATGGTTCACAAGGTACTAACAGGAGGAGCACTCATACTTGCAGAAATGGACGGAGAAATCTGGCCAAAGGCTATCAACTTAGATGCAGTCAAAAGATACTATGTGTAAACTGTTTGCATTTCTTCATATGATGTATTTGAACTACGCTTGACCTGATTCCCGTTTAAGAGGGGATAGCCCTGTGGGTTTGGTCAAAATTCAATAAAATTTCCATTTTTCCACAATCAGAAACTGGAGCAAAATTTTGAGGAGGAACCTCAAAATTCTGAAGCAAGTTCAGCCAACGGCACTGTATGCGGAACAGCCAGAAGTTCGTCTAGATAATTTGGGCAGAATTTTGAGGAGGGCCCTCAAAATTCTATGTCAAGAAGGTCGCATTGTCTCTAATAATGTCACAATTACTAGTTCATCTGGTCGATTTTTAAATCGCATATTACTATGTTTCAAATAACTATGCATACATATTTTTGAAAACTTTATTTTTAGCCAAATGCTACCTATGGTGACTCGAACAGGACTCTAGTGCGGAGCGGAGCAAATCAAGCAGACAAAGGCACGAACCAACCTTCCCCGCAAAACTCACGATTTTTCTTTGGATGCAGGAACAAAGAATAACCACAAGTACGCGCACCTTAAAATCATTACCTTCATAATAACCGGACTGCCAAGTGCAAATATATCTCTAGCTAAGAAATATCTGGTCCTACTTGCTATTTTTCCATTGCATGAGACTAAGCACTATCTCGAATCCTGCATAAGGCTAAGCCTTGCCTCCTCAATTGCATAAGGCTATCCTCTGCCTTCTCTTTGCATGAGACTAAGCATTGTCTCAAATCTTGCATGAGGCTAAGCCCTGCCTCATTACTTGCATAAGGCTAAGCTCTGCCTGTTCTCTGTATGAGACTAAGCACTGTCTCGAATCCTACATGAGGCTAAGTCGTGCCTCCTCATTTGTATAAGTCTAAGCATTTCCTTCCAGTTGCATGAGACTAAGCACTATCTCGAATACTGCATGAGGCTAAGCCATGCCTCCTTACTTGCATGAGGCTAAGCCCTGCCTCCTTATTTGCATAAGGCTAAGCATTTCCTTCCATTTGCATGAGACTAAGCATTGTCTCAAATCTTGCATGAGGCTAAGCATGCCTCCTTATTTGCATAAGGCTAAGCTCGGACTTTCCACCACGAGACTAAGCATCGTCTCTCCTTGGATAACCACAAATGTTACCCTATTTCAAACCTTGCATTATTCTCTTTTTTCAGGGCTAAGCTCTACCCCCCAACTCTACACAAGACTAAGCTATGTCTTGTTTTATCTCAAGAATCATGTCTTTGCAACTCATGGGCTGATATATAGCCAATTTGTCCAAAGGCATCATAGTCCGAAGGCATCATCCTCATAGCCGAAAGACACTATGTCGTGGCCCGAGGATCTATTAATCTTGCACATCGTTATTCAAAGGCATCATGGTTCGGAGGCACCATCTTCATAGCCCGAGAACATCATTTTATGGCCTGCAAATCCTTCACCGCACAATTCATGGCCCGGGACATCATGGTCTAAGGACGTCATCCTCACCGTCCAAAGACATCTCCATGGTCCGAAGGGAATTTGCATCATGTTTAAATTTATACAATAATCTATATGCATGCATTGTATTTTGAGTTTGCAGGTGATCCGGCGAGTAACCGTTATCTTAACGGGAGCAATCTTCGCTCCAGTTTCCATTCAACGTTCATATCCTTCAATTACCCCAAATGTAACTGATCATCGTTTGTGCCCATCCTCATCTGATATCTACTCAAGTATCCATAACCATCCTCAATCCCGATTTGTCCTATCCAGACATTTTGTTCGTTCTTACAACAACTATATCGGTTCGTTTCACCGTTGGATCCAGAGCCACACATGGCCTGATTACTGTAAAACCAGGGATATGTAGGCAACTCAAAAACCAGAGTGCGGCCTATATTTTTCAAATCACTCCATTCGGTCAAAATCGATCATCATTTCTTTACCTGACAACTCTTTCATCCTCCCGGAGTAAAGAGGAGCAGCTGTTGATACCCAATTTTTTCCTCATATTTTTCATATATATATATATATACTTTAATAATGGTATATATGCATCATCATTTAGCTTATAAGCATATACAAGTATTTTTCATAATTTTCCATAATTTTTAAGACCTTAAAATTGATTTTTCTTGCATTTAATTAATTGAATGTTTATTAATTAATGCTTCAATTATTTTGTGATGGTTTAATTATCTAAAATTATTATTTGCATCCGTAATACATGTTTCATATATTTTTACTTTATTTTTTATATAATTGCATTAGTATTTTAGGCCATTCGCACAAACTTGCAATAATAGCCCGTATGTATTTACAATTACTTTATTTATGCCAAAATAATCTTTTTATACTTTTATAATGTTAGATAATTGTTTTTATTTGTTTTTATGCACAAATGATATTTTTATTTATTTATTTATTATTTTTACAAATTATTTATTAATTAGATTTGGGTATTTAAGTAATAGCCTATTTCTAAGCCATTTTCTGACCAACCCCCCAGCCCAATTACCTAAATACCTACCCAGGCCCTTGGCCCATTCCCTAAGCACAATCTAAACCACCCTTAATTCCCAACCCAGTCCAGAACCCGACCTAATCCCAACCATTTATCAAAAGTTATCAATGGCTCACAATACTCCACTCATTTCTCCTTATATCCCCACACCTAACTCTATAGACCATTTTGGTCAGCCAGCCGCCTCTATACTCTCTCGAACCTTCTCCTCTATTCTGAAGCCCTAGCGTCGTCAACCTATTACCCCCTCCGATTCCAACCTATTGACATTTTTCCATCTGTGTTCGTTCTCGTTTCTTTTATGGTATGAATCTCTGAGAATCTTCGCGATTTTCTACTTACCCTAAAACTAGAGTTTCAGATCTTTCCAGATCTAATCTTGGTTCGATTCTTTAATTATTTTTTCTTTAATAGTGTCGTCTATATGTCTTTATGCATCTTGTTATTACTCTCTCTGTTAATTTCTACCGATTTTACTTACCCTAAATTTTAGGTTTTTGATTCTTCAAAATCGAACCAAATCTGGTTCAATCCTTTAATTGTTTTCATCTATATGTCTATGTGCATCTTATTATAACTCTCTTCGTTAATTTCTGGTTGATTTTGTACTTGCCCTAAATTTGGGGGCTTTTGATTCTTCAAAATCAAACAAATATGTTCGATTCTTTAATTATTGTGTTAAAGTCTCTGTCTATATACATTTATTTACTTGTTATTTCTGCCGATTTTATATGTTTTACCTAAACTAGGGTTTCGAGTTTTTCCTTCCTTATTATGTGTTAGGTGCTTTCCTTTCTAGTACTTTGACTAATTAGTGCCATATTTGTGTGCTCTAATTCAGTGCTATTCAAACCCCTCCCCCACTCCCCTTTAAACAGACCTCAGAGTTCGAAATATTCTCACTACCATAAACTATACACTGTTATTCTATAGCTATTATTATGTGCTTTGATTCCTGGTCGGTTGGAAGACAAGGTCAAAAATCCTCTATTGTTTGCTTCTGTTGGTGACCATTGCTACATTGTTAGAACCCTTTTCTGCTTCATCTTAGCTGGTGAGTTATTGAATCCTTTACTACTCGTTTAACATGTTATTGTTATTAGACTTGTTATTTCCTGTATTCAAGACATCGACTTAACTTTGTATAACTTAGGATTATTTTTTAACATTAAGCATGCGTTAATACCTTTCCTTAAGAACTAGCTAATTATGTATGCCTAGTAGACTCATTAGCTTGTTCTTAAACTTGTTGCCATGTTACTTGTCTGAATCTGTTCTCACCATGTTATGATACCTTGTTAAATTGTTATTGCTAACTAATGCTTTCCTGACTTACTGTTGATCAATTAGCTCCCTTTCTGTGACTTAGCCTGGTATGAAGTCTTTGTCATCCTTGTGAAGCATGAAATGATCCTTGTTAGTAGTATGACTTTGTTAACTTTCAAAACTTTATCAAGTCTGCTTAGTTTCAAATGTGTTTGTTCTATGTGTGATTTTGTCCCTAAATGTACTCCCCAATCCTATCAGGCTCTCTTGAATTCTCACTCTTTGCTGGCTGAAAGCCAAAGCAATTTAAGTGTTGTCCCCTAGCCTTCCTAGAAATGAAATTTAAGTGTTGTCTCCTATAAGAAATAAAATAACTAAAGTTCAACTTACATTACAGCATATTAAAATCTGCCTCTTTAGAAATCATGCATGTAGGTTTAATCGATTGTCACGCTTGCTCAATTAGTAAGCGTTTCTATAAGAACTAATAGCAGTTTCAATCATCAAAGGTAGAACTCATGTCTATAGGGGTAATTCCCATTTGTGCTAAATACTAAAACTGGAACTTCATATAGTGTCTTGCTAAATGTCACTAGAAAGCATGCATGTAGGAACAACTGAGTAATTTTATCCTTCGTTGTTATCATTGTCAATTGTTGAATAAATCGCCTAGATAACATGTCTATAGGTTTAACCGCTTCTAATTCTAATGAGTAGTCAACTACGCAGTCACTTAGGAATTGCTTTACATAAACTGCCAGTATGATTAAAATCCAGAATCACATAGAGAGCATGTCTATAGGACCTAATAACCTTAACTGTTAAAACTGTCAATACGCCTAATCTATTTGCGTGCATTTGCTTCCTAATGTGTGGAGGCTAATCTGAATCCCTATTTTCTTTCATGTGAAAGTCCAACTTATTTTGTATGTTGCCTAGTTTTACCATTTTTGAGCAACCTAAGTTGAGTCTAGAACCATCCAAAATAGAGGTCTAAATGCCTCCAGGGCCATAGGTAAGGGGCGTGTAGTTCACGCATAGGGTATGATTTAGAATTGATTAGAGAGTTTTTAGGTAAATAACTTAAAGATAGTAATCGAGTAGCAGGAGATAATAGTATGTGACCGCTGAATAATATGAGTAACACTCCCGTCCCGGGGGAGTTATGAAGTATTATTTATGTTGCGCGGGGTGATCCTTTAGGCTAAAAAAATTAGGACCCCATACCTCCCCCCCCCCCCCCAATTCCTTTTAAAATAGTTCTCTTTTTTTCCTTTTAGCCTAATTCACATGATTTGAGTTCGGCGGNCCCCCCCCCCCCTCCAATTCCTATTAAAATAGTTCTCTCTTTTATCTATTAGACTAATTCACATGATTTGAGTTCGGCTGGGACCCACCGTTGTGGACCTCGAGGAGTGCCTAACACCTTCTTCTCGAGGTAATTTGATCCCTTACCCGATCTTTGGTAATGCAACTAGTAAATATGAGTCATTTGCAATAGGTGCCCTAACGCACCTTAATCCGTTAGGTGGCAACTCTCTTTTTAATAACCATTCCTTACCCTTTTAAAAGAGTTGTCAATGTCGAAACTCGATTTCGCAAGAAAAAAGGGGGCGCGACAACTGGTCCTTGAGGAATATAGACCCCTCCAACTATCATGTGAATCACGTGTTGTGTCTCTTCTTGCTCGTTCTATCTGTTTGAATATCTGTTTTTGAAGTGGTTCTTGGCCCCATCACCTAATAATTCCAGAAGATACGCCTTGTTGAACAATCGGGCTACTTCCTCCCTTAGTTGTCTAAAATCTTTTGTTTTATCGCCATGGGTACCATGATACTTGTATATTTGGTTTAGATTTATCTGGGATGGATCGGTCTGCAGAGGTGATAAGTAGATATTTTGACCGCTTATTTTCCCTCTTTTACTTGAGTTTTAGCTCGAAAATGCTTAAAGGTATCCCGAGAACTAATGAAATAAGCTTTATTGCGGGAATATTGGGAAACGAACCAATAAAGTGAAAATCAACTCAAAAAGGAGTCAAAATTGGACAAGTACAAAAACAGGGTAAAAATGCTTAGAGTGCGGACCGTACAATTCTGTGTGCGGCCGCGAACAATGAAGAAACCCTGTCAACTTTAGCTTCAAGTGTGCGGACCGCATAATTCTAATGCGGTCGTAGAATATAGGTTAGGAGATTTGAAGTTTGATCAAGTAAAGATGTGCGGCCGCAGAAGTCAGTGTGCGGCCGCATTCAATATTATGCGAACCGCAGAGGAATGGATTCAGAGAACCTCGAATTGAAGTTGTGCGGACCGCAGGAATTTTATGTGGGGCCGTAGAAGCTAGTGTGAGGCCGCAATCAATATTACGCGGACCACATAAAAAGAGATTCATAGATTACAAAGTGAAGACATGTGGTCCGCACGATTTTTGTGCGGCCGCAGAAGCCAAAGATGCGCCCGCGCTCACTTTTGTGCGGTCCGCAGATTAAAGTCCAGATCCCAGTTCAAGCTATGTGTGCGGCAGCACTCAGAATTATGCGGCCGCACAACCTCCGCAGGGGCATTTTTGTCAGATATTTTCAGCTTAGTATAAATAGGACTTTTGTCATTTTTAGGTCATGTTATGTTTTAGAAGAGCACCTATTCCGTTTTCTTTTACTGCTTTTAGTAATTTTGTAATATATTTTTCTCCAAACACTAGATTTTCATCCCATAATCAAATATTATGGATTCAATCTTTATCTCTTCTTCAATTTCTGTAATTTTCATTAGTAGCTAAATTTTTAGCTAGGGTTGTGACCAAACCCTAGTGTGGGTATTTGATGGGTGTTTAATTTAGGGCTTGTTTGTCATTGGATTAGTGATATTTTGCCTAGTTATTTCTAGAACTCAAGAATTAATGGTTGCAAACATTGATTCATGCCTAATTGACTTAGTCTCTACTTGAGAAAGAGGGACTAAGTCTAGGAAAACTTGGCTAACAAGGAATTGGGGTGAACTCAAGAAATTGATAGCCTCAATTAAATGATTAAACCTAGAGATAGTAATACCCGACTTGAGCTAATATCACTTGTATTGTCCAAATACCCATTTGGACTTGAGAAATCCAAATTGGGCAAAATCACTCAAACTACCAAGAGGTATAGAGTGAGTACCCGGGTGTGATTGTCATATTACGACTCCGACTAACCAAACTTTCCCTAGAGTTTACAACTCACTAGATAACCACCTAGGTAGAAATCACGACCCTAGACCCTTTTATCATTTGAAAATCTCAAAACAAAAAATATTGTCCCTTAGTTTTATACTTGCAAACAATAGAGTAAAGTAAAAGTAGAACACCAATCAATTTTGTGGAAGTGTAATTTGAGCCAAAACTTGCAGTTAACTTAGATATACACCTAATCCCATAGTCTAACTCCCTATGAATTCGATCTCGACCTTTATTGGGTTTATTATTGCATCGACTGCCTCGCTACTTAATTGTGGTGTGGATTTGGTCGAGATCAAGAGGTCAAGGCCATATGCTATCTTTGATGCATCCGATGGCCGATACGATGGCCGATACATCTACATTGAAGTTATACTCTGATAATCGAGGTACTTATTTGGGCCCGGCATCCCTGTCGAAACCACTCTTGCTCATGAGCCCTCGGGAGCTCTATCTTCGATCATTCCTTCTATCATTTCGAACGGGGTTGCGTCCAGGCCCGTTGTTTCTCCGATCTCCACCGTATGGCTGATATCGATCTCTGTTCGACCATGGTTTCCGGTCGATATCCCTTTTAACTCTGTCGACGGACCTGTTTGTGTAAACGGGCCCAAAAGAAGCCAACAGTTGACCATCCTCGACCCTTATCTTCGACTGATACCAATTATGTACATCGTCCCAAGTGACAGCTGGATATTCGATCAAATTCTGTTTCAAATGTTGTGAAGCTATGAAACTCCGAGCGTTGAGACCTTGAGTAAAAGCTTGAACAGCCCAATCGTCGGTGACCGGTGGCAAATTCATTTGTTCCATTTGGAATCAAGATACGAATTCCCTGAGCATTTCGTTGTCTTTCTGCTTTACCTTGAAAAGGTCCGACTTTCTTGTAGTGACCTTAATGGATCTGAAGTGTGCCTTTACAAAAGAATCTGCAAGTATCGCAAATGAATCATTAGAATTAGGTGGTAAATTATGATACCATATCATAGCACCCTTCGATAGAGTCTTCCCAAATTTCTTCAGCAATACGGATCCAATCTCCTCATCCTCCAGTCATTTCCCTTGATGGTGCACGTGTATGAGGTGACATGTTCATTTGGATATGTCGTCCCGTTATACTTCAGAATCTCGGGCATACGGATCTTCTTAAGGATTGGATTCGGAGCCGCACTCAGGGGAAAAGGTTTTTGCAAAAAAAAATTGGCATCTAGTCCTTTCAATATTGGTGGTGCCCCCGGGATTTGGTCGAGCCTGGAGTTATAAGTTTCCACCTTATTATCGTTTTCCTCCATCTTCTTTTCACCGTCTCGATTCGCTTTGTCAGTTCTTCGAACATCTTTACGATAGCAGGATTGGTCTCCAATCGTAATCCATTCGATCTTTTTGGCACCGATTCGGCCTTATGAACAATTTCTTGTGATGGCTCGACCTCGATCCTGCTTGGTGCACGATTCTGATTTTGGAGGTGTGTTATTGGAGCTTGTTGAGTCTACAACATTTGGAATATCATTCGAAGGCTAATCTCGTTTTCTTCACCGCCCTGTGCGTTCTGATCGGTTGGTTGAACGCCTCTGCGAACGCTACTTTCAAGATCGACTGCCAAATTCCCATTAATGGCAATATGGGAACTGACGTCGATTGGCTCTGCGGCCAGGCCTCCATCGGGGTTGACTGGAGGTACTCCATTTCCTGGGCAGCTATCTTATCGTTCTCGCCATGGAGATCAAGGCCATTGTTTGTGTGTGTGGGTGCTGCTTGAGAGTTTGACATGTTGATCCTGGAACCAAAGACACTTCAAATAACAAGCGTAAAATAGTGTGTTACGAAAATTGTACCAGGTAATCACCATTATCCTTAGCCCCACGGTGGGCGCCAAACTGTTTACCCTTAAAATTGGATAACAAGTAAACTTATAAGTGGTTTTAAGGATATGTGATTTCACTTGGCACAAACGGAGAAATATGAGAATTAATATTAGAAATTAACTGTAAAATTAAGCAAACCAATATAGTGAGCGGTTATGGCCTTCGATCTAGATCGACCTCGAACCAACTGAGAATGCTAATGGAAAGTATGAACTGAACAACATAGCTTAAGAGAGAAAATGTAATGTCTTGCTTTGTTATGCGTGAATATGATGATTACAAAATGATTAGAACCCCCTTTAAATAGTATAGGAATTCTACTTATGGTACAATTCTAAATACGGAAGAAAATCCCATGATTGGCTAAATAACCGGTCCTGACTCGATACGTGCCTAGATTTTCGCCACGATCCTTGCCCGATCACGGATACCTCGGCTTTCTGTTATTCGGCTTAGCATGCTTCCTTCAATCTCGCTCGATCTCTTTCCCGCTTCGGTCTCGATCGCGGCCGGTCTCGATCTTGATCGGTCATTGATTTCATGAGGTACCTGTGTACTGAATAACTTTTTTCACCAAGGATTGGATAAGTATTTTTAGTAATATTTTTTTTTTTTTTTGGTCTTCATTGCAATTTGAAATTGCTACCCTGTGATTTTTAACGCGTATTGATCAGACATATGTACTTTTGTTCGTTCAGGCACATAGGAAGATGCAAAAAAAAAATGAAGATTGTGTTTTTTCCACTTTCATCAAATACTATTTGATTTATCTCCTTTATGTGGAACAAATTGGTTAAACTTAGTGACAAATCATGTAACTATTTATCATTTTAATTTTGAGATTACCACATTCAGATGAGACATGTTAGAGAGATCATCATTTATTCCACTCATCCAAATCATACTGTTTTATAATATATTCTGTAGCAACAATTGTCGCAAATATATCACAGCAGGAGTAATTGTGTTAGTTTTCTAGAACTACGACAATTTTGCTATCCATAAGTTTTTTCCACTTTAAACCTTGACATATATACTCAGTAAAATTGTCATATTTCAGGATAGGAAGCCACTCAAAAGTCAAGGAACAAACTAAATTGGTTTGGATTTTGATGATATACATAGGGCATTTTTTTATGAACATAGTGTGCGCGCCTCCCTGATCCGAGGGTATATTGGAAGCATGTTCTCTATCTCCACAAGGTAGGGGTAAGGTATGCATACGCACCACCCTCCCCAGACCCCACTATGTGGGATTATACTGGGTTTTTGTTGTTGTGGTGGTGGTGGCGGTGGTGGTGGTGTGCGGGCCAGCTTGCGCGAACCTCGAATATTCTACCGAATACCTGCGACCTCCCACTGGTACAAGTACTAGACATGTTTATCTAAGAAAGCCTGAGCCAAATTGCTGAAGCATGTACTAACTCCACCTGCAGCTGCATAACTATTGATGGCATCAATTACTTCTGGCTTTAAAATCTCTTCCTTGTTTGATGCATTGCAAAGATAATACAGAGCTCCTAGAGCATAATTTACCTGCCAGTTTGAAGTTCATTTGTTAAAACCATTGGTGAAATGCATGCACACACATCCATATACATGTGTTACTGTTGCTCTTTATGTGCATATGCATACAATAACCATTTTTGGTAGTTTAGATAAATACGCCGTGTAACAATTCGTATACTGCAATTGCTCAGAAGAGGATGTCGATGAGGGACTGACATAGACTTTGAGAAGTAAAACTGACCGCCTACGTATGAGCCTGTTGACGATCCGAAAAAGAGGATTCACTTTCTGAAATTCCGAGTGACATGTTCCTCCTTCAGAAAGCTAGAACGATCGAAGTGTCCTTTGTGTTTAGCCGAAGAGATCGAAACGAGACCATATGCCTCTGACTCAGTTCATCCCCTATATGGTAAAGGTACCCTTTTTTTGGTTCAACCAAGGTAGGCTTGTGCCGGGGTTCTCTCATGAAAGGAAGGTTCTAGTGGTAAAGTAAAGACAGTCTTTGAGACAGCAAGAAAAATTGTACTAAATTGAAGAGTTTTTTTTTATAAGGGCAAACATCATTTTATTCTGGATGCCGCCCAAAGTAGCAGAAATTCATACGACACCAACTGTTAAAATGATTACATTCAATAAGAGGTGATAACACTGATGCCGGGCAAATTCTTGTCATTTACTTGGTTATTGAGTGCTTGCTGTTCACTCGTCAATGGCACTCGACAGTTCAAGTAACAATTGTTAGTTTGGAGTGCCTCTCACTATGTTTATGTGCAAATTTTAACAAGTGAACAGCAAGCACTCAATAACGAAGAAGACCACAAAGTAAGTCCTTACCGTGTTCCTAACAGGACTTGACAAACACTGGATGACGAGAGGGATACCATCATTTTGAGTGACAAGAGCAGCATTTGCTGGATCTGCAAATCACAAATGCGTAAGATTTAATTTTCTGGAGCAGATTACAGCAAGTCTGCTGCGATTCTGAGCACACCAACGAGAAAAGTTCCAAATCATGGAATCAACATAAATTTCAAAAGCTTTAGTTTTACCAGCACAAGCATTGCAGATTCCTCCAATCCCAAACTCCACAAGCCTCTCACTAGGCTCAGTTAAACAGTCGAGAAAAAGTTCTATCACATTAAGCTGTTTAATATTACAAGACAAGTTGAGGCAAACAGAAAAGATTCAATAAAAAGCTTAAACTACTCATCAGAAGATTCTTAACCTGGCGCAAAAAGGTATAGTTGTAAGGATCATATGCAAAGTTCGCCAAATTAGCAACAATCTTCTCTTTCGTCTCTGTAGTAAACAAGAATGTATCAAAATATATAGAGCTGAAACAAGAAGTGAAAAACAAAAGCACACTATAGTTACTTGCTTCTATATTGGCTTAAGCTTGGCAAACATGAAAATAACTTCCTACTTAATAGCAACCAAAATATCAGACTAACAGGCTCTACCAGTTAGCATTATTGATTGTGCTCGGAGTGTTAGCCTGATGCTATGAGAGGACAGACATCTAAGTAATTAGGCAGTTATCCTTTGATTTTTTTTTCTTCTTTTTTTTCAGGGACAGATGTAGTCGTGTTGCCACAGCTAACAGCTATCTTATGGTCAGTGTAAACAGTTGCTCTTTCACTCAACATCTCGCATGAAAAACTCAACTCCACAATAAGTCACCCCGCAATCACAAATATGAACACAGCTTTCTTATGACTTGAAAGTATTAATGCCTGTTTACTAAGGGTGGGAATAAAATCTGAAAAACCGAATTCCGAACCGAACCGAATTAATTCGGTATTTCGGTTTCGGTTTTTTCGGTATTTCGGTCTAATTCGGTATTAAATTTTCGGTATTTCAGTATTTCGGTTCGGTTTTCGGTATTACAATTTTAAAACTTCGCTATATCGAATATATCGAATATACCAACATTTTAAGGACATTTTTTTTGGACCCTACCTATATCTACCCACCCAGTGCCCAGCCGGCCAGCCCAATTTAATTCCCATTCCCGTCGCCCCCCAAGCCCAACTGCCCAAGCCCAGCTCTTAGTCTTAGGCTATTAGGTTAGGCCATTTTAATTTTTAGCAATTAGCAAATTAGGTTGAACCAACGACTCTCTCATCTTCAGTTCTTCTTCTTCACCCACGCCGCAATCCTTTCCCTGAAGGAGCCAAACCACCAGAGAACACAAATAAGTAAGTAAACACCATCTCGACATGCTTGTGCTTTCTACACTCTACAGGGAATTTTTAAATCCATTTTGTCCCCTCATATCCACTGCAAATCCCAATCAAAACGAAATAATCCGAATTACCATCAACGTAATTAAATTAAAAGGATACCTTTGTTTATCCTATATACTATAAAGTCCCTTCATAGTTATGCGATTTCACATTGGGTTAGAACCAGGCAATCAAATGTATGGCATGTGACAAAAATAGATGAAACCAATTCTTCGTATATAAATACACAAATCCATTTATGTTGTTCTCTTTGTCATCTCAATTCTTGAAACATAATATTCTTATTCTAATTCCAATTATCCCCTTTTCTTTCTTTGTGTATATAATGGCATAAACTGGAAGTTGAAAGTCTAGTATGGACTTAGTGGTTTTATATAAACATATATGAAATGGAACAGATCGAATTGTTTCCATATTGAATTTGTAAATCAGCTACTTGTGTCTCTATCTCTCCGGTTAATTCAAAGGATTGAGCAATAACTTAAAAATATCACTAACTAGAAGAATACATGCTAGTAAAAATCTCAATTATGCGTTGTAATATGTTGGTATATCAATTTGTACATTTTCATATGTCCTTCTACTTCAAATTTATTTACAAGTATATTTATATGTTTTATGTTTTTTGATATGTCAAGTTAATGTACTTCTGGCTCAGCAACATATGAGAAAGTTTCCCCTCACGGCAGTGTGGCACTACGTTTGGATTTGGCAGTATTTTAATTTTCGTTTGGTATACACATAACACAATTGAATAATTCATAAACCGAATACTTTACCGAAACCGTACCGAACCAAAATAATAAATACCGAACCGTACCGAAATAATTTGGTACGGTATTTGGTATATACAATTGATAAACCGAAAACCGAAATACCGAACCGAAATTCTTAAATACCGAACCGAAATACTGAATGTCCACCCCTACTGTTTACCATATTCTTATTTTGATATTAACATTATTGTAATCTGGAAAACACCTACAAACTCCCTGATCAAAGAATTGCAATTGACTCAACAAAAGGGTCAATATAGTATTCTGATAAAACAATTTCTCTCATTACAGCAATCCAAGATTGTAGACACAGAACGAAGCAGTTGAATAAAACTCTAAGCATACCTTCAGAAGATGCATTCTGAAACTGAGTTACCAATTCCTGAAACAAGAATGAAAGAATTGATTAGTGAAATATGCAAACAAGTTTTCTGTTTATCCATGAAATTTCATTTAAAAGTAATGTCTTCTTAATATCAGCATATGAAGTTCTGCAGTTGAGCAGTTCCAATCTTCTTCCTTACATAATGTCAGGCGATCAAATATATCGACTAAGGAGGACTAACCTGAAGGTATTCCACCCTCGGAGTTCCATATTTTCCAGTGCGTTCTTCTTGCCTTTGGCTATTCGTGAACATAAGACTGCAACTATGGAAGAGGAAGAGATCAGACTGCAGCAACAATGTAAACAAGATGTGCACTAAATATAAGCTTCTAACTTACAGTTGTATTTTCCAAGTAATAAAGCAATTAATATTAGTAAAAGCAACTTAGATCTAGCAGAAACGGAGCACAGAAAAAGCAACTAGTATCCCTTAGATTCTCTCACATCATTCCCCTTTTCTTCTCCCCACCCTTGCCATAATCTTAAACCCCATTGCTACACCCTCGCGCCATCCATCCAGCTCAATAACCCTTCCTCCTCCTCCATATCCCCCCTTGCTAAGTGGCCGTCACCTTCTCGTTGGCGACCACCGTCGCCAAGAATGGCATAGTCGCAAAGCTTTTTCGTGCCATACACCCTTTCAGTAGCCATCCGCACAAGCATATGACGTGTAAGTGTAAACCAACCCCCCTCCCACCCCCACCCCGCTCCTTTAGAATTTATTATAGCAATTATGATAACTGTAAACTAGTCCATGGACAAACTCTCAATGAACCATTAATAATCAATCAACTATCCCTCAATCTCAAATAGTTCCAGGACCTAATAATCCTTCTTAAGCAGAAACTTAGGTTGTTAAGGGTGTGTTTGGTATGAAGTAAAACATTTTCCGGAAGATGTTTTCCAATTTTTCCATTTTTGGTTGGCTTAAATATTTTGGAAAACATTTTCCTCATCAACTCATTGGAGGAAAATGTTTTCCCTATCAAGAGGAGGGAAAACGTTTTCCAAAATTCCTTCTCAACCTTCCCCACCCTATTCCTTGCCCTCACCCAGCCCACCCCCACCCCCACCCCCGCAAAAAAAATATTTATTTTTACTTTTTTTATTTATTTTAAAATTTATAATTTTTTTTTCTGCACCCCTCCCTACCCCTGCCCCCAATCCCGCACAAGAAATTTTTTTTTTACTTTTTTTGTAATTTTCAAATTTATGTTTTTTTTTCTGCACCCCATTGTGTTCTATTCTTAATCCGTTATGACAAGTTAATAAAGCTTTTCATTGTAGCAAGACATCCAGTAACAACTAAAGACCAAAATGGAAGTACCAAGTTGATTACTGTGCAGCAGATTCAAGATCGACCAAATGGTGTAATAATTAAAATTCCTCAAAGATCTGAAACAGTTGAAACCAAATGCTACAAGGGGACTTCCAATTAAAAAAACAAAAGACTTTCGGAAACAGCTTTCTACTCATTCGGGCCCGGGGTAAGTTCTGCGCAGACACTAACTACCCAGACCCATTAGTGAAATTTTAATCAACTATAGTTGAATCAACTAATAATGGCATGGATGCGTAGAACCCAGTATAAAAGATTCAGAAGGAAATTCTAACTCGGAATATCAACAAACTGGAACAACAAACAATCAAATTAACTCCGAAATTCAGAAACAGATACAGATTAAAATAAAATAACAATTGAACAATGAATAAAAAAATAAAAGTAAATTAGGATAAACCTTATGTAAGAATTAGATCTTCTGAAAGTAGCGAGAGAATGAGAGAAGAAGGAAGATAGGTATGTAGGTAAAAGGGTAACCTCTCTCTGAGGCGATGGAATCAAAAGGAAGTGAATAAAAGGGGTGCAATTGAAGAGAAATATACCAAAACAACCAAGACAAATAACTATAATTACTAAAATACCCATGAGTACACCCAAGTCCCATTTGTTCTACACTCAAGTCCCAATACCACTCTTTCCTCAACCAAAGGTCTCGGATTTGAGTCTTGTGTATGAAAAAATCGTTGATATGGACCACTACCCCAAAATGGGATCCGGTACGAATTCGGATATAATCGGGCTTCAATACAGATATCGGACACCGGATGGGAAACCAAACAAAAAAGTCTCGTTTCTATATAACTAGTTTTAGAGTACCGCGTTGCACTTGTATAACATACTAATAAATATAACTTTTTTAGAAATCACATAAATATATATTGTAAGAAATATTTTGTGTGCTATAAAATAAAAACTAAAGGAAAAAGGTCACTACTACAAGATTGTCCTAATAAAATTCTCAGTTAAAGTCTCCTCCTCTCCGCTTGTTACATATAAGCAATTACGTGTGATATCTAAACAAAATATTTAACTTTATGTGTAAAATACACAATATTGTAAATGTATTTTATAACTAATTTCAGAATTAGAAACAAATAACAAACAATATTGAATTTAGGAATACAAAAAAGTAGAGAAAAGAAAAACAAGATGTTATGTAAAGCAGGACACTAATGAAAAATTGAAAACTAATTAAAATCATGCATCAAATTAATAAAAAATATAAGACGGCAAGTGGTTAAAAAGGACAAAAGCAAAAATAAAGAGAAAGAAGAAGAAACCAATATAATGTAATGGAGATGAATGTATCCTAAGAAAAGCATTAAGTTCCCTTAGCTCTCATATACAAGAAGAAGAATTGGAATTGGAAGTCCAGAAAAGATATGTCTTTTGGGCAGTGTTATTGTGCGGGTGGGATAAGTAAGCCAAAATATTAGGAGTTTCTAATAAGAAAAGTTATAATAATTAATATTTAATTGATTTCAAAGTTCAAAATATTAGGGAAATAACTTAAATTACTATTTTGTTCGGTCTAAAAAATTATTTTTAAAGATAAAAGATAAACGTTTGTATTTTAGTAATATACAAATACCCCGATCTTTGTTTTTAATTTGGAAGCACAGGAGAAACAAATAACTTTTCAATGCTAATCTATAAACTGTAATGTTATCATTTTTGTCACGATCCAAACCGATGGGCCGCAACGGGCACTCGATACCTTACTCGACCGAGTATCAACGTGACGTATCTCTCTTATTACATTATCATATACATGTGACATACGGGCCTAATAGGCCAACATAATCATTTATAAATTCAAAACATAGGCCGATAAGGCCGTACAATCTTTCACGTATACGACATATGTCTACAAGTCTCTAAGAATACATAAATGTCACAAAGGTTGGGATAGAGTCCCGACATGCCAAACAATACACGTCTAAATCATACTAACCAAACAAGCAACTCCGAAGCAAATGGAGCGCAC
>ML273072.1:4467-48601 GCA_005239495.1 Nicotiana undulata
TGAGGAAGAGTGTAAAGTGAGTGCCAGACGTGCCTCCCCTAGTTTGGGGCGTGACAGCATAGTGAGGAAGAGAGTAAAGCACGAAGGGTGATGCCGTGCCATGATTTTATTGATTATAAGCACGAAGGTAAATGTCGTTCCATGATTCATTGTACATTGCATTGTGAGGAAGAGAGTAAAAGCACGAAGGGTGATGCCGTGCCATGATTTTATTGATTATAAGCACGAAGGTAAATGTCGTTCCATGATTCATTGTACATTGCATTGTGAGGAAGAGAGTAAAAGCACGAAGGGTGATGCCGTGCCATGATTTTATTGATTATAAGCACGAAGGTAAATGTCGTTCCATGATTCATTGTACATTGCATTGTGAGGAAGAGAGTAAAAGCACGAAGGGTGATGTCGTGCCATTGTTTACTTTTCTGACATTTATATTGTTTCGTTGTCGATTATGTTGGATTGTTTCTCTGGATCACTTCTATCCGTCGATGTGATTGCTTTATTTCACTTGTTCCCCCCTTTACTGCTCCTGTATCCCCTACTTTCCGGTTTATCTCATGGCTTGTGTTATTTCCTGTTACCTGCTGTAGAATAGGACAGGTTATCGTTAATGTCAAGTCTAGCCTCGTCACTACTTCGGCCGAGGTTAGGCTTGGCACTTACTCAGTACATGGGGTCGGTTGTACTGATACTACACTGCACTTCCTTGTGTTGTGCAGACCCTGCTACCAGACCCCGTGGAGCGTTCTGAGGGAGATACCTTCAGTCCACGTCAGAGCTTCGAGGTATACACTGGCGTTCGTGGATCCCGAGGCTTCTTTCCTTTACCGCTTCATTGTCTTTCTCCTTATTTTCAAGACAGTGTTGTATTTTCATTCCAGACTTGTATTTAGTATTCCAGTAGCTAGTCCGTGAGATTGTGACACCCCGGTTTTGGGAAGTTTACACTACCTTATGATTGTTATGTTCCTCCCTTCCGCATTCAAGTTTTTATTTTTATTTTTTTTATTATCGATGTTGGAAAGATTATTGTTAGGAAATGTATGTTATTGATGTTCGGTTAAATAGTTGTCCCACTAATATCTCGGAATGTGATGAAAATTGGTTGAGGCTGATGAGTTAGCGTTTTATTTCGTACTAAATGATTTTTAACTGCTATTGCAAGTTACACGTTGGCTGGCCTAGCGGGATCAACGTTAGGCGCACTCACGGCCTAAAGGGTGGGAATTTGGGTCGTGACATCGGGTGAGTTTCGCCTAGGTCCTGGGATGTTTTTAGGCTTAAAACATAACTGTTGCATGTCAGAGAAGTGCAGATCTCTGAACCGCCAGCGAGGTTCGCGGTTGATTTAGTGCTGACCGTGCTAGGACCCTTCGCGGCCGCACTCGATTTTTTGCGGTCCGCGGTGGTGAAGCTGGACCATTGGTTTGCCTTCGGAGGCCTATATATTTTTATCTACAAGAAATTTTGACATGCCTCAAAAACAAAAGTTGTAGCCCTTCGTGCCTAATTTTCAGAAAATTATAGAAATTTCAATTTGGACATCTGTAGAGAAAGTTATGGCCAAAATACTGAAACATGTCACTGTAGCCATTTTTCCTTGTTTTCTCCACTTTCTTTTGTTTTTGTTTGTGCGGCCGCACTCCCTTTTTGTGCGGTCCGCGGTGGGCCGAGGGGGGTATATTTAAACGATATTTTTAGTTATTTTTTATTTTTCAAAACCCTAAAAAACATAAGAGGCGATTTTCCAAACACTTTTTCTTCTCCAAAACATTAGTAAGTGATTTCTAACTCATTTTCTTTAATCCTTAACTTCTTTTTACAAGATTTCATCCTAAAATCTATGGTTTTCATGGTTGACCAAGGGAATATATGTCATTTCATAAGAACTCCATGTTTGCATTTCTTAAATGCAAAATTATGCTATCTTGATACACGTGGACCCCACATTCCTCTTGCCGCAACTCTCATTTAAATGTACTATGCATGCGTTGATTAGATTGTTTGGGCAGTACAAATGCTCATTCTCACCCTTTTTCTCATTGTGAAAAATTATTAATTTTGTTTTATTCAAATAGAAGCTTCCATAGATAAAATAAAATTAATTTTTAAATAATACATCATACATCAACAAAAAGAAGTATCGATTTTTACAAGATTTTTGTATTTACCTATATTATCTTAAAGCAATTTGGAAATAAAAATTAAATGGTTTTCATCTATTCATACTATTTGAAGGCGATTTCAAACGAAATATTCTCATATTCAAATGTAATTTTAATAATATAGTTTGTTAAACCTCAAAAGTTAATTTAAGTGATGAGATTTGTTCCTACTGTACTCGAAGGTTATATCTTATTTATCTACTTAATTGATATGATAATTTAATCTATATGGTTTGAACTCTATTATTACATGATAAGTTTTCAACTACCAATAGATTGTCTTAAACATTATTTGTTATAATTTTTATATTATTTCATTATGAAACTTAACACATGATAATTTCATTAAAAAATAAAAATATTTCTCTCATCTCCTTAAATTAAGGAAAACATAAAAATCTATATATTTATATATCATTTTATCAATGTTTATATTATTTTAGCACCAGTTAACATCAATTTAAACGAGTTATAATAAAATATAATTCGAACTACTATATTGAATGACTACAATTTATATCATGTTCATATTTGTTTTAGTGTCTATTATTTTCTTTGTTTGAAGAAGTAATTGTTTCATTAATAATGCAAAATGAAGAATAATTGTTAATTTAATTTGGATGTATTCCAAAATTTTCTATTATATAGAAAAGGAAAGATGGTTGACCAAGGACATATATGCCATTTCATAAGAACTGTATTTCTTAAATGCAAAATTATGCTATCTTGATACGTCTGTCGTGGTACTAGGCTAGCCGGCTATTTACCAAAAATGACGCAATATTTCGTTTCAAAAATAACTTTCAAACTATTTAACGATAAATCTTTTATAAAAAATTCAATCAAATAAAATGCGAAAATAAAGGTCCGACATGAAAAGAAGAGAAAATCCTTAAACTCCAACAGCACATGTAGCCCAGAAACTAGGAAATTACTCATTGAAATACTAAAAATTATAACAGTAAACAATAACTTGTTCAAATAGGCTAAACCACACAGATGTTTCTTCAACTCCGGAGACTCTTTTTGCTCAGATGCCATGGTTGCTTTTTGGTCTCCAAACATTTAATGGTCAAAGGGTAAGAAAATGTCCCTCTACTAAACTCATTTAGTAACTAGACCCAAATTAAGAATGCCCCAAGAATGCTGTGGCCAAGACTTCTCCTTAGCCTTCATCAAAAGAACTCTAGTCCAAGCAACCCAACCTTCCCAAGACATCCTCTTGTCCCATGGACTCCCCCACTCCAATATTAGTCTTAGCCCCTTTTCAGCCTCTTTCTCTGCCTCTTCGAATTTGGCTTTGCTCAAATAGATCTGCCCCAAAACCACATGAGGCTCTCCCACAAATGGGTTCTTGTCAACACTTTTCAACAACCTCTCCTCAGCCCAATCCAATCCTCTCTTGGAACCTTCACAAACACCTTCCCAATATAATTCTCTTGCCTCTTTTTGCAACTCTGCATCCAATACCCTTGTGCACTTGTCAAATACTGGTGGTATCACTAGCTCAATTTCTTCATCTCTGCCTTGTACATGGCCATTTTGTTCAATGAAGATGTCTTCTTCTCTTACTATCAGACTGTAAAGAGCTCCCATTCTTGATATGGAATTCATCCATAGCCCTGGTTTTCCATCCCCAGGCCACAATGTTATTTGGGAATTGTTCCCAGAGAATTCCAACCGACCATTGGAGTTATCAAACAAGATATCCTGAAAATTAAACAATTGATCACTAAAATCAGCCATTGTCATGAGAAGAAACACAGCTACTAATCTCCTGGAAACCAACACATCTTCCCCTGTCTTTATGTGCTTCACTGTTATGCCATCCGCTGGCAAAATAGACTGCAACTTCTTCCTCCATGGTTCGTCTCCGTTGAAGAGATGCTTTTCCTTGGCATTCCTAAGAGAAACCTCGGAATGCTTGAGGTGTTCGATAAGTTGGGAATCAGTGTAGTGAAACAAGAGGTCATCATGAATTAAGGGCTGACGAGGGACGACGCAAAAAAGATAGATCAACCTTTCAGCAGCTTCACCAACATGGGCACGCACAGTGTCACGGCCAGTGGAGGGATCGAAGATGGCGAGATTGACATAGGAATTAGAGTAAGCAGAGTGGAAAAGGCCACAAAGACAAACACAGTTAGGGGCTTTCCAGAGTTTGAGAATCTTATAGATATCGATGAGGTGATCGAGAAAGCTGCCGTGTTTGTGCCAGCACTCGCCGGCGCCGACAGAGCGCAAAACGGCGACAAGGGAGGGAAGATCTCTGTCGATGGATTCGAGCTCTCCACGGAGGAAAGGACGGGCTGATTCCAAAAGGGTATGGAGATATGGGTTTTGTTTTGTGGAAGGCATTTTTGGCTGCTAATTAGGGGGGAGAAACAATGGACTTATATTGGGCAGAGATCTGTTGAAGATTGGGATTTAGCATGTAGGATGAGAGACGTATAAGAGAGGAGGTTGTTCGTTGTCATTATCTATCTACTTTTTGTTCTCTTCTCATAACAGTATAGTACTATTTCACTTTTTTTTTTTCTTTTAGTTTATATATATATAATTATTAGTTTGTTTTTCTCTTCCTTTTTTTTGGTTACTGTGTTGATTGTTAAGGATAAGCACAATTTTTTCTTTCATTTATTCATTCATTATTGGCGAAATTGCTTCCTAACCACTTAGATTTGTACCGAATTTTAAAGTTAATATTCTAATTTTAGATTTTTCTATTTGAACACTCAAACTCACATTTCTGATAATTAATAAATTTATTTGACCGTTGACCATGCACATGTGACAATGACAGAGATGATATGGACAAAATGGGTGCAAGCCACTAAAATTACGTGCGTGACTCCAATAATTTTAATTAGAAAAATCTAGAACATAAAAAGAAATTAAAAAAAAAAAGAGAATAAATCAGGCCCACCTCCCCGAAAAATTCCCTTCACCCCTCTGTTCATTTTCTCCATTATTGTCCTCCCCCACCTCCCCCTTCTTTTTTTTCTCCCCTCTGTTCTTTTTGCAGTTGGCTTCATCTCCACCATATTTTTGTGGATCTTCGCCTAGTCGGGCTTCAAATCCCCTGATTCGAGACGCCCAATTTAGTAACGACAATTATGTACTTACGCCACCAATTCAAGAATTAGCAATACCAACACCTTCACCACCACCACCCTTCTCCTCCTCCAGTCGTATGACCGGAGGTAGCTGCATTTGAGTGAAGTTCAGGAACAATTCAGCTCCTGTGAGGATTGAAGGGTTCAATTGTCGTGGCAGAAAAGAAAGTAACTGTGGCTTCCGTTGAATTGTTTATTATGTATTTCCTTCCATTCTTGTCTGGCAGCAGCAGTATATTGTATGAATTCTATATCAATGTTTAAATAAAATATTTTGTTTACAGGCAAGAATTTTAGCTCTGAATGCATCATACTTCTTGAAAGCTGGAGGTCACTTTGTTATATCAATCAAGGTTTGTACTATATTGTAATGAGGTGATGAATGAGTGTCAAATTGAAGAAGGGAGTTACTAGCAAAAATGGAGGAAAAGAATGGAGGTGGGCGAACGGAGAAGATGGGATAGGTGGGCGAAAAGTGTCAGATTTTTTTCTCTCTTTCTTTTTTGTTTTTTAATTTATAACTTCTTTTTTCGTTATTTAGTATTTAAGAATAGGACCCACAAATAACACACGTCAAGTGATAAATGGTCTAGTATATGACGTGTTGTACATGTAAGCGCAATTGATATACATTCACTACTTGATGTATGTATTTGTACTCATTCCGTCAAGTTCGAGCGTTCAAATGAGAAAATCTAAAGTCCGAATATCGGCTTTAAAATCCGGTACAAGTCTAAGTGACCATGAAGCCATTTCGCCTTCCTAATTTGAATGAAAATCAAATTCTATATTCATTATATGTGGTTGTATTAGGTAAAATTTGCGGTTTATAGGTATACGTTTCTCAAGAAAACACCTGACAGTGATGATAGAGTGAAGATGAATCCACAGATAACTGATATCGATACATATATGTGACCAATATTATGTAAATTTCGAAGAAAGTAAGGCACCGATTGGAGAGAGCAGCCGTTACAAAAATGCATAGCACTTATTTCCCAAACGGTATACAGTCATCAAGAGAAATTTTATTTATCTTTAATAAGAGCATGATTTTTAAGCATATTGTCTCCATAAATTTAACTATAAATAGCAATGTTTGTAGTCGTCGAAGGGGACGAAATACCTGAATTACTATGGCTAATAGTCTTTCTCTCATCTTTTAAGCTTTATATTAATGTTATCGAGATTTTTCAGTTGGTTACGATGGGATCAATCTGAAGTCCAAACTTGTTCTCTTTGTATTTATATTTATTTTATTCCCTTTATACTTAGTTGCTTTACTAAATCAGGTTAATCTAATTCATGTGTCTATAAATCACATTTAAAAATTTAACCGTACCCTTTTGTGGATAAACAGTTTAACACCCACCATGGTACATAGACAATTGTGGTATTATTTTGATCTACTCATCTTATACTAACGTGCTTTAAAGGTTTTTCTGCTTAAGCATACTCCAGTTATGGCACACAATGATGTCATCAACTTGCTCAACGTTGGTGTTAACAATAATAACGAACTTGTGGATAATTTACCCGAGGGCGCTCATAAGGATGATTTAACGAGTGAACCCCATTTTGATGGGAATGAATCAACTCCGAGCCGGGTGGAAAGAAATACTTGACAGTGAGGAGGCCAACTCCTAATGATTTGGATGACGAGCTCGTGACCGATACCATAAAAGCTTAGATAGCAGAACAACGAAAAATTATGAATCATCTCTCAAGGCAGAACCTGATAATGACTGAGCTTACAAGAATTATCAGTGGTAACAAACAACTCCAATGATGGAGTTCGAGCCCCTCTTGGCCTACCTATAAATCAAAACACACCAAGAACCGATAACACAGTTACAAGAGGGGAATTTAGATCAAACAACAATCAAGCAAGCAGTGCAGGTAGTGGATCTGGAAATGAAAACCATGCAGACGATCCTTTCAAGACCGAGCTCATGAGGTTAATGAGGGAAATAAATACTCGAATGGATCAGAATGCTAAGGAATTTCACGCTTGTATGGATCAAATCCCGACCTCCGGTCTTGAAGGGCCCAGACTCAAAAAAGCATATTCAATTGCCATTCAAACGTAGTGTGGTTTCAGAGTTGATCCTAAAGAGATTCAAGATCCCAATTACTATAAAATAAAATGGAATATCGGATTTACAAGAACATGTTACAACTTATACCACATGTGTGAAGGGAAACCATACGAACCGTTCCTTTAACTAACAATGGAGTCGAGTATAAGGCTATGGTTGCAAGTAGGGGTGGGCATAAAATCCGAAAAATCGAATTCTGAATCGAACCGAACCGAATTAATTCGGTATTTCGGGTTCGGTTATTTTGGTATTTTGGTCTAATTCGGTATTAAATTTTCGGTATTTCGGTATTTCGGTTCAGTTTTCGGTATTACAATTTTAAAAATTCGGTATACCGAATATACCGAAATTTTAAGTATATATTTTTTTGGACCCTACCTATACTAACACACCTAGTGTCCAACCCAATGTAATTCCCATTTCCCGTCGCCCCAAGCCCAGCCCAATGTAATTCCTAGTTGGTACTTCTTGTGCTTATGCTAGACTGCTGTGAATCACAGTGAATGTGATGCAACGTTTGTAGCGTTTATAGAGCTGTTTCTAAATGCAACAGCTTTTGTAGCGTTTTAAGGCATTTTGGGTGTTAGTTCACTTTCTATTATGTTTTAGCTTTAGTAATTACTGCATCTTCTTAATTATTATCGTTTGTTCCTGCCAAAAGATATTTTCTACTCTATGTGCTCTTTTGGCGAAGGGTATAAAGAGGATATTTGCGTTGGTATTCATAAACCGAATACTTTACCGAAACCGTACCGAACCAAAATAATAAATACCGAACCGTACCGAACTAATTTGGTACGGTATTTGGTATACACAATTGATAAACCGAATACCGAACCGAAATTCTTAAATACCAAACCGAAATACCGAATGCCCACCCCTAGTTGCAAGACTCAAATTAGCCCGGGGATTAGGCTCCGAGGTGATTCAAGTAAAGTGTGACCCCACCTGGTTGTTAATCAAATATATGAGATTTTTTGTGCTAAAGAAGAGCATATGCAACAGTAATTGAATAAAGTTCAAGTTTTACTTTCCGGTTCAAGGAGTGCTCGGTGATCCATATTCCAAGAGAGGAGGACTTGGAAGCTGATGCGTTAGCTAACTTGGGTTCTTCAACGGAGATGAAAAGCGCTAGTTCCGATTCAGTTGTACAATTGTTGCATTCAATCATAGATGTGGGCGGTTATTGCAATGTTAATTCAACAAAACTAGTCTGGGATTGGAGAAATGAATTTATAGAATATTTAAGAAATGACAAATTGCCTGGTGATTCCAAAGTCTCCCGAGTACTCAAACAAAAGGTGCCCGATATTGTCTTGTTGAATGACAACTATACCGGAGTATTTTAATTTAGTCACCAAACTAGGACAAATAAAAGTTTTGCATACGGATGAGATGTATAAGGAACTTGGGGGCAATAACCACCCAAAACATTCAACTAAGTTCTTCCCCGGTACAAAAGGAAAAAGAAAATGGTTTCCCTAATTCTATTGACTCTACACCAGATACCCAATCAAGTTTGTTAAATTACTAAATTTGCCAGACACAGAATATTACCATTAAGATCACATAATTTGATTGTTCATAATATTTTGTCATTAAAATAGGTCAAGATTGAGAGGAAACACCAGGAATTTTATTCATTCAAATTAGAACAGAAGATAATAATGAGTGAAGCTAGGCTTTAATACTATTGAAGGTAATGCAAATCTTTCAAGTCGTACATCAAGATAAACAAACTACAAAGTTGTACCTAAAATCAACAGAAATATACTTTGATTACATTACCGCCATAAACTTGTGCAAAGTTCACTAAATTGGTTTTTGATATCCTGTTCAACCAAACCCAGAAAGGTAGTACCATTAAAACAAAGGGAACATAGAAACTAAACTATTTCTCACAACATTTATCAAGAGAGCTGTTGATCCGAAAAATTCTTCACAGCCCCTTGTAAGCAGTCCAAGCCAGCTAAAATCTACATTTGTCTCTGCCATACGAAAGTAGATTTCAGGCGAATCAGACAGATTCAACTGCACTTTAAGCCTCAGTCACAACGGCTAAAAACTATTCAATGTAAACAAACAATGCATATATATATATACATGTATAATAATTTTTATGTAAAAGCTTTTAAATTTTACACTCTTGTATAAATATTTTGCATTTTTTCCTATTGACCTATATCTATCAATGCCGTGGCAAAGAAAATCTTGGGATAAGGTTATCATTTTCAGGAAAATCACCATAAGTATTTTTTTTCTTGCCAGGAAAAAAAAAATTATATGAAGAGGAATCCAGACCCTTTCTACATTGGTACTAAGCAATTTTGCCAGAATTTTAAACTTGACAGTTCAATCAACAGCTGATCAATAATGAAATCCAATTATCAGAAATTCAGGTCATGACACAGTCCCAAGAAAAAGAAAACAGAAAATTGAAGCATCGCCAATAATACCATAAACTAAACTTGGACCTCAGCCTGCTTACAGACTGCATGTTAGAGAAGACTGAAGAGGGTAGAACAGTCGTAAATCACAAAATTCTTAGAAACAGGATGAAACAAAAACTCAGTATTACATCCACATTCCCCTTTGCAATCAGCTTCCATTCTACTCACTGAAGTGTAATATTTCACATACCTAAGTAGCTCATTGTTATTTTGCCAGCAAACTTGTTTCTTCATAAACAAGCTATAACAATGGCTTTTAGACAACAAATGCTGGTGCAGGTGATTTTCCATCTTTTTGAGCATCTCCACCTGCATGTATGCAACAAAAAAGCAATGAAAAGATATGCAACTAGCACCATCCATTCTACAGCATTTAAGTGCGTGCGCCTTGTGTAATTGTGTATGGTTCATATTGCCTTCATCTTCTTTGAAATACAAGAGCTCATTGAAAAAAAAAGACGGGGCAGCCCGGTGCACAAAGCATCTAGGCTGCACTTCAAGGGTTGTGATGTACAAGATGCTCATCGTTATTTCCATTTATACGATTTTAGATATTCAAGGATCACACAAATAAGTAGTTCGCATCTGCAATAAAATTGATGAAAATTGACCCACAACTTACTACGAATAAGGAATCCTGTTTAGATTCGTCTGGAGATACTGAATTCACTCTTCTCTATTCTAGGTCTGGAAATAGAGAAAGGTCTTTCAATTTAAACTCGATTATGGCTCGTTACCAAATTCATTGATTTCTAATATCTACAAATGGAAGTGCTTACACACAATGAATCCAGTAATTTTAATTGATTTAAAAGAGAGAAGGGATAATACCAGAAGAAATTGGGGCTTCTCCGTAGATGGATTTAAGGTTGGAGAGGGGAAGAAGGGGGTTGGGTAAATCAGCTTCGGCGAAAAGCTGCTGCTTCCAATCCCACATGGTCTTCTTCATAGCTTTATTAGAATTGAGCAAAGAGTCCTTTTCTGTCTCCAGAACTTGGATGTTCCTCTGTTGCTGCACAGATCTCATACACAGAAACCCAAATGCACCCAATAGCACTACGTTTAACACTTTATTGCTGTTTACCGCCTTGTTCACTGCCTCCCCGACTTTGCTTCTCCACTCCATCGCCTTTACTTGACTCTGTCTATTTCCTCCAGGTTTCAATTTAACCCCATTGGGGCGTCTCTCTTTTTCAGCCCAAATACATAAAACGGCCCTTTAAAATTTAGCCACAAGTTTCTACTTAGCAGCTTAGACCCTTTCAACTTCATACACAATGACAGCTTCCTTTGTGTTATAAAATAAAAGCAACTTAGTAAAATAGTAATCTATCTATACTATATTAAAAGTGCGAAGCCTCAATCGAAATACTTTTTTTTTTCACTCTTCGTAATAATATTTCATGTTGAATAAAATTGTAATTCTATTTTCTAAGAAGTATCAAAACTGCCGTTTATAAACCCCTTTTTTTGTTGGACACGGTTTTTATATATTTAGGTTTTAGGATTCACTTTATATTTAGGATTGTTCTATCAATTAATGTTAATTATATTGTTATCAAACTTCCATCGAAGAGAAGCAAATGAAAGGCTTTCATAAAAATTCTCGTAGAATCGAGAATGAAGTTTTCATTCTGTACATGCCAGATCATGAATTAGTAACTGCTTCCAATTTCCAAAAAAAAATCCCAATTGTGTCGAACTTTCCATTTTTGGAATAGTTACGGAATCTCCATGAATAGGATCAAACCTTATTCCATGGTATTTACATGAGGTTCCTCTTGTCTTTTCTTTGTTTTTCGGCTTAGGATCCCTTGACCTAAATAAATCGTCATAGGCTCTAAAGGAAAAAGTAGCGTATTCTCCGCCGGAGTTCAGACCTCAACCTCTTGATCTGAAGATTTGACTTATTTTTCAAATTTTCTATATATTAAACTTAGAGGTTTAGGATTCAGCAATTAATATTGGTATCTGTATTTCTCTCGAATATTATTTGTATTTATTCTAATATTATTGTTTTAGGAGTCTATTTTCCGGTCTTTTGATTTATGGTGAAATCGTTGTTCATGGTTTGATCATTGCCTAACTTGGAAAACTATTATCTTGAATTCTCTTTTCTGATATTTTTAGTTTGTCTAAATCATTAGTAAGATATGTTTTTATGATTGCTGAAATCTTAACCAATATTTGTTAAATCTCTTTTATTACTTTGTGTTAATTTTGGTTATTGATTTCTCTTTTATATGTTGAATTTGGTATTGCATGACACTTGTGCTTTCTTCTTCTTTTTCTCACTTAATTTTGGTTGTTGGATCCAAGTTTTAGGAGTTTCTAGGTATTTCAATGCTAATACTACAGAGTCTATTTCAGAATTATGGTCAGTGATTCGCCAGCTTCAAGCTTCTTGCTAATGGTTGGCAGAAGATCTCCCTATCTAGGATAATATTTCAATATTATTTTCAACAATTCAGGAGAATCATAATCATTTTCTTCACTATCATTATCACTACAATCAGTAGCAGCTTCAACTTCTATTGTGTGTGATTCACTGTGAGTGACTATATTAGGTACATCAATTGCTGGTTCACACTCTTCTACAACAAACAAATTTATAACATTACACTGTTCACTAACAAAGTCCAATAGAGTCCTAATCCCAAGATCTCCATTTATTTCATAATATCTACCAGCATGACTCTTTACCATTAATTGTTGCAACCCTATATACCTAAACTTTGTATCAAATTCAGCAACTAAATCAGCATAAGAGAGCAAGTCAGAGTCAAATTCTTTATTGATGTGCACATACTTCTCTATATACATCGGACGTGGCTTACTAGTCCATTCCCCACTATGATGAAAAACTAACTCAACTAGCACCATCTATAAAAGCTACATAGTAACCATGAATAAAGTTATTACAGCCTGCCATAGTAAATGCATAAAGAAGTAACAAAGACAAGAGATACAGAAAGAATAAATAAACATGTAAGGGAAAACTTGAATAAACAAAACAGTAGCAGAAAGAAAAGGAATAAGGAAAGGTACAGAGGTAGATGAATAAAGAAACAAATTAAATGAGCTACTATGATAAAGAAACGGACACAAGCATGCATACAGAGGACCACATAATAAAGTATCAAACTTAGAGTCTTACCTCAATAAAATAAGGACAAAATGCAAGAGATATATGAGCATCATCTTCAAAGTAAATGCGGGTGAAACAGGGGATCAAATAACAACAAGTCAACCATTTAAAAATAGCTCAAATCCTTTTTCAGTTAAAAAAACCTAACTGACCCTTCTTTAAAAAAAAGGGACCACACATACTTGAAATC
This sequence comes from Nicotiana undulata, assembly GCA_005239495.1. Lineage (NCBI taxonomy): Eukaryota > Viridiplantae > Streptophyta > Magnoliopsida > Solanales > Solanaceae > Nicotiana > Nicotiana undulata. The sequence continues at coordinate 17,636 of ML273072.1, forward strand.
CTAAACAAGAGAAAAAACTTCTAAAATAAGTACCAAATATCATCAATTCCACCAATATACCCTAACCGACCAACAGAATCAAACAAATAATTAGGGTATAAAGGTGAAAGTCACATGCAAACACAAACAACGACAAAAATACAGTCAAAGAAAACCCCTAAACGACAAATCACATATTTGAGACAAAAAAAACCCTAAATCACGAACCATAATCTAAAAACCCTAACTTTAACATAAAACAAATGCGAACCCTAAGACAAAAATGCTTCATTTATAAACAACAAGCATATGTAACTAGTAGAAAAGTTCAGATTTTGGAGGGAAATCTTACCTCAGACAACATTAAATGCTGAAAAACGATGATTTTCTTGAGAACATTCCACACTCTTCTCTCTCGTTTCTATCGAACGGATGCAGACCAAATGATCCTCTTTGTTAATCTAGACGGGTCTATCTTATTTATTTAGTGGGCAAACGGGTCACAGGTAGGAGACGGGAATGAAATGGGTGTTGTGGAATTTTAATTTGGTGGGACCTCTGACGTGGTAGATGACATGGCAGCTATAAAATTGATGTGGTCAGCTGTCACAGTGTCAAAACGTTAGGGTTAGGAATATTTTTTCAAATTTTATTAATGGCAGGGACGAGAATAGCCGAAAAGTGTAACGGGTGACACAAACAACCAATAAATAATAGTATAGGGATAATTTTGACCCTTTTACCAAAAAGAAATAGGTTAATATAAATTGAAAGGGAGGGATTAAGTTATGGGGCTAAAATACACTTTAGCTATACTTTAAGTTTACGTATTAAATTATGCTAACGTATTGTTTGGATGGTTGATTCCGGATGTATTGTATTGTTACCCCAGATACAATGTTTGTTTTGATTGTTTATATAAAACTGATTGTATCGTATTGTCAAGTCCATTGTTCCAGAACAATGAAAATCCCTATTTTATGAAACAACCAAATCCGTGTGTTGGGATTGTTCCGTATTTTTCTTTCCAGTTACGCCCATACTTATTATTCTATATTTCAATTTTACCCTTTACCCTATTATTTATAATATAATCACCTTTGTCCCATCTGTCGGGACTACAACGACTACGATCTTTCCAAGTTCAGGAGTTTTCCGTATTTTTTCCAAGTTCAGGTTAGCCTTTGAAACATTTTACATTTCTTGATTGATGTAATTATAATCGATGAAGTTAATTTGTTGAAGTTAATCCCATCGTTTCTGTATGAAATTTTGTTGAAAATTATAGTTGAATGGTCCTAGAAAAATCCGAACTTGAGTTCATGCTAAAGGTTTCGTTTCTTTTTCTGTTTGTTTTCATTAAAGTTCATATCTTTATGGATTTTAATTGTGAAGAACTGCTATAGAAAAAAAATCGGGGTGTAGGGGTGAGGGTGGGGTGGGGTGTGGGGTGGGAGGAGGTTGATCATTAATTCCTCCATCTACACAGTATGGCAAAAAACCATTAAAAGATAAATCCACACAACAATCTGCATGTCCGGAGAAAAATATGTTTGCAGGTAGCGAACCTGGTGGAATACAGGGTAGTGAGTTGCGTCAATCAAATCTCTATTGAGCAGAAGGTTTACATTACGAATCTAGATAAGCTTTTAAGTAGTTAAGAGCTCTTGATTAGGACCATATTTTGGTCTTTTGGCCGGGGTCTGCGTGCTTCTGGAAAGCATAAGATACACAAAACAAACATGGTGTCTAAAGGTACTTTTTCTTTTTCTTTGGGTTGAAACTCAGGACATTCAAACAATACAATAATAATCCATTATAAGCTTTTGGAGTTCTTAAGAAGAGATTTCCTATAATTTCTAGTTCAACTGAACCATCATATGGTGTTGCAATCCAAAAGCTTATTATTTTTGCATGTTGTATTTTGCACAATTACTTAAGATGTGCAGATCCAACTGATGAGTTACTTGCACAAGTTGATGCGGAGCTTATGAATGATAATGATGTGCATGAAGAACCGCCAAATTCTAGGGAAAGTAATGAGGAGTTTCGAACGGGGGAGTTGATTAGAGATGGCATAGCAACTGACATGTGGGCTAATTATCAAGTTTAATCTTCTAGGAGAGAAAAAGTCAACGAATTTTTTCGTGTTTATTTATTTGATGTTGTTTGAAAGTAATTTTCGCTATTATTTGAATAAAAATATTATGTACGATGCATTTATTTTATTTTATAACTCTTACAAATATTATGTCTGATAAAGTTTTCATTAAGTCTTATGAATATCTCTTAATTATGTAGTTTTCAATATGCCGAAAAGGTCAAAGGCATCATCAAGCGATACAAAGCTTTCAGATAACACTTCTGTTTGTATTTGATCAAATGTTATGGATGATGCCTTAATTGATGCATTCTATCAGGGGCACACACTTGGAAACATGGTTGGTGGATTTTTTACTGCACACGCGATTGACAATATAGTGAAAGAGATGCAATCAAAATTTCCAGATAAGGTTTTTACCAAGGAGAGAGTTCGCAACCGAATTAGAAATATTAAAACAAAATTTAGCAAGTGTTATGACACCTTTCAAAATGGGATGAGCGGGTTTGCATGGGATTCCAACACAAATATGTGGAATGCTGAATCTGTAGTCTGGATCAATTAACACAGGTATATTTATTTTTAGTAGTTTTGTTCTTTATTTGCATCTTATAATGTTTATCTCATTTTCTGCATTATTAAATTGTACTTTTTTTGTGTGTAGGCTAAGCCTGAAGCTGCTGACTGGAGAAACAAGCCGATTAGAAATTATGATAAGCCAGTTGAGCTATATGGAAGGGATAGAGCTACTGGAAAGCAAGCTGAGACTGGAGCAGATATGGTAAGAAGGGGTGCTCGTAATAATTTGAGAAAGTCAAGTGATAGTTCATTCACTATTGATGAGGTGGATGAACTAATTTCCATGAACGCTGCCTCTTTGGAAAATATCGAGGAACATGGACAACGTGAGCAATATCAATCAACTCAGGAAGCACGTAAATCGAATGCATATTCAGAAGTACGGACTTCTAGCAGGAATAAAAAATCTAAACAAGATCATCTTGAAGGCATGGCTGATATATTGAAAGGTGGGATGAATAATTTGGTTAATGCAATTAATCGCCTTTCAACTATGCCACCTATTCCTGAAAGTGAGATATGGCAAATGGTACAAGTGTTGGATTTAGAGCCTAGTATGCACATGAAAGCTTATATATTTCTTTGCAAACATGCAGACTTGTGTCGCACACTGATTGGGTGTCCATTGGAAGACCGCAAATTTATTTTACGGACCTTGATGTCGTCGCCTGGCAATTGAGTTAGACTAATGTTATTTATGCTTTAGCTATGGAGGATTTTATAGACTTTGACTAGATCGATATGAATTTTATATGTCATGTTGCTACAGGATTTTTCTTTTGGTTTTAGTTTCACTGTCTTCTTTTTCCTTTCTGAACTTACTTGCACACAAGTTTGATATGAGCTTTATTATACTTTTGGAGTGTGACAGCTTTGAATTGGACCTGTGTTCACTCCTGCATTGCCAATTACCCTATCTCTTAAAAGTTTTACTTAAACATTTGTCTCCTCGACTCATTCAAGAACTTGTCACGGGTATCACAAGAATCAATTATGGGCAAAGTGTCAGCATCAGTGGACTTGCCGGTGCTGTATCTTTGGCTGGAAGCACAGAAGGCTGTGGACATTGGTTAGGTAATGAAGGGGTTGCCCATATAACTGCTTAATAGAAGCAGCTAATCCCGCCCATGAGGTGAAAGGGATAATAGAGCCACGGTGTGTGGGAATATAGGGACCAACTGCATGTACTCCTGGTACATTCTTGCTCTTCTTATCATTGAATCTGTAAGACAGAGCCTATAAGACTAGTTATACAGATATAATACATGAAATAACAGGTAAACTCTAATCTTGCACCGTGGTCAATTGTCTGGAAACCAGTTTGAACTAAGAATTCAACATAAACTATTTAAAACGATTTTCATACTAAAAAAGAAAAAGAAGAAGAAAAAGCAAAAGTAACTCCTTCGAGCATTAGTACTATTATCAAAGAGACCTCTCAATGCTCATTCACATTAGAAAAGATAAACTGAACATAGATTTATGGACGAGATTTTCCTGGGAATCAAACAGAAGCTCCTTGTAGCCAGATATCAGTCAACTTGTACAGATGGATAGGAAGCAACTGTAGCCAGAGAAGCTTATTTTGCTTTAGGTTCCATATCAGATATTCCACAATCGGTGGGCACTGTCGTGACACCTGATGTTCCTTTTTCAAGCATCTCAGTTATTAAGCAGCATAAGGAAAATGATATGACATACAAAGTGTTTTCTCGAAGATCTCTTGATGATGCTTTATTAGATATCTTCAGTGTCAGAAATGAGACTGTCCGGATAGACTGGGCAAATGAATAAATTATTTTTGTAAGTAATTCTTAATAAGCATTGTATTTAAAATAATTGAGGGTATTTTAGTAAACTTAGTAATTCAGTACAGTACAATACAGTCAAACCAAACAACAAAGATATTATTTAACAATATCAAACGATACAGTCTATCCAAATATTGTATTCATTAAAACGATACAATAAAGTACAATACGATACAGTATAAAACGATAGGGAACAATAATTCAAACAGAGTGTAAGGCTGTAATTCCCCAATTTGGTGTAGTTTTGCGTTCGAGAGAAGCATGCAGCCGCAGCCGCAGCCCCCATCACCACCAGGATCAAGCTTGTCAATCGCATCGGATTCGCTGCAGGAGAAGAAACAAAAGCTCAACCAGGAAGATGGAGATGGAGATAATAGAAGCTTGTCAATCGCATCGGATTTGCCGCCGGAGAAGAAACAAAAGCTGAACGAGGGAGATGGTGATAGAGATGGAGATAAAGGTCAAAGCGGAGACTTATCAGCCGAATCGGATTCAGATTCCGAAATTCAGGAGGATACTATAGATACTCCCGTCATGAAGTATTATTTAGAAGGAATTTGCCCTTGCTGCAATCAGAAGTTCGACGAAGCTCTTTGGCAGAGGTACCGCCAACAAATCGAAGCTAGCCAGGTATATTCAATTTGTATTTTGTATCCTTCCTAAATTTTCGCCACACAAATATTATCTCTTCTGCTTAGTCCCAATATTTGCAGTTATGTGTATATAAATATGTCTCTACCTTCTTTTGTTTCTTGCTTTATTATTTAGATCTTACATGTGTTTCTTACTAGTATAAGTTAACTATGCCTCTGGTGCATGCAGTAGGTGATGTTTGTGTCTGATTGGTTGAGTTGTACTTTGCTAGGGCTTTGACATTAAAGATTGTCCTAGTGGATGCTCGAGGGTTACCATCTGGCCCATGGAAGGGTACTTAAGGAATCCTGAGAATGTTAAGGAGTTGGAAGATTATGCTCAACAGGCACTTGATACATACAATGCTCTATTCATAGTTTCTATTGTCTTTCCAGTTGTTCTTTTCCTTTTGTTTTCTCTAGAAAGCTAAAAGCGTGCACTTGTACTAATATTAGGGCACAAAATTCTGAAGGTGAATGGAAGTGGCTGTCGCGACTTCCATTTCTATATTACTCTTACTGTCAAGACGTCTGATGGCGAAATGCTGTATTTTCAAGCTAAGGTGGTGCGAAGTTTAGAAGGTTCTTTGGATTTCCAGATCGTCAGGCCTAGGGTAATGAGAACTGCTATTCATTCCTTAATTCTGATTATATTTTGGCATGCTGAAATTTCTAGATTTAGGGTGTGTTTGGTATAACGGATAATGTTTTCTAAGAAAATATTTTCTTGAAAAATAAGTAGTAATCTTATTTATTTTCCGGTCATTGATACGCAAATTAAGGAAAATGTTTTCTCAAGATTATTCATAAATAATTTAGATACAATAAACATGAAGCCATAAACTTTCAAACCAACAACCATCCGAACCCACAAATTTCATGAACTTCCGAACCGCTAAACTTTCGAAACCGTAAACTTTATAATTTCTAAACCCATAAACTTCGAAACACATAAACTTTCGAAATCATAACTTTGGAACTTGTAAAATTTTAAACTTGTAAACTGAAAGATGAAAAAAGTAAAACTGAAAATATATAAAAAAATATTTGTTCCGGGGGAGTTGGTTTAGGGTGATTATTTGAGACGAAGGAAGCATTGGAGACCTGAAACATATATGTCTAAACTATATGTGATATCCAAGTTGCTGTCCTGGTCAAATAAATCTCTGAAGAGAAACTTGCCGTAATACTTATGGACTCTGAAATTAGGAAAACTGGCCACTGGATCAAGAGCAATTGGGGCTATGTTTTTTGGGAATTCTTTCAGGATTGCGAACCTGGAGAGAGTGAAAACTTGGTGCATTAGACCTTAGCCAAGACACTGGTTCGTTTGAGGGCTTTCCTCCCTCCCTCTCACCTCTCCTTTTCTCTCGCCTCTCTCTCTCTCAATCTCTCTCACTCACTCACGGATTATCTCTCTCTCTGCATGTTGATGCTGCTGCACTCAAATTTATTTGTTAATAGTAAATATTAGCAGAAATATTATTAAATATTTATTTTAATAATAAAATATTAATATTAAAATAAATATTAATATTAAATCTATTCAGTTATCAAGAAAATTAACTACCCTTCAATTTTCCCTCTTTATTATTGAGTAAATAGCCAATTATGTCTTACTCTATGGGCGTTTTTGCAAAAACAACAATTCTAAAGAGTTGAACCTCTTCAGATTTCAGCCCAACTTTTGCTATAACTACAAGTCCATTCTCTCAGATTTTACATACTAATTTCTGAGTTCTCCTCCTTCTTTCTGCATACTTTCATCTTCAAAGAAAGCAAGTAAGTGTGATTTGCTACCGAACTTTGAGTTCGCTGAAACACTGGGGTTTGAAGTACCACTACACCAGTGTGAAATTCGTTCTATCCTGGGAGGAAATAATCCATAACCTTGGGTACTAGGAGGGGATTAAATTCCTTAAGGAAACACTGTGAATTCAGTGGGCTCGGATTAATTTTCCATTACGTTTACGTTTACATTTCTGTTTATGTTATTTTATTATTTCCAGAATTGTTTTACAAATACATAATTCTAACAATGATTATGTAACTTGCATTGCTTGCTGGCAGATTACATAATGTGTGTGATTCTTCTTTGGCTCGTGATTTTTTAACTTTGTTGAGAATAATTTGAAGAGGAAAAAAGGTTAAATGAAAGCAGCACTGCCTAAGAAGTTTCTTTTCCCTCTTCGGAACATTCTTTTGTGAGAAAATGAACGCAGAAATGATATTCAGTTTTGATTTAGCCCAAGAATTGAACCTGGAACTGTTTTTGTAAACCTAATCATCTACTTTAGGATCCTGGGGATAATGGGTGCTGTACTGCTCTAGCAGTGGCGAAGACTCATGGTCACAAAGTGTGGTCAACTGATCATCTTTGGTCGAAAAATTCACTGTGTATATAAATAAAATATTACGTTTTAGAGGTATATAACACATTGAACACCCTTTGTCGGGATTTGTTTTCACTTCTTTCAAGTTTGAATACCCGTGAAAAAATTCCTACCTTCACCGTTGTGTTGTAGGAGCATTACCTTTTCCACTGGGGCTATACTACTGCTTAAAGAATGGTAAATCTCAGCATTTGCAAATTGCTAACTCTCACTTATGCTATTATATATGTAGGCGAAGGGAGATAAGGACATATGGTGATGTGAAGTCTGTGCATCAAGGTTTAGCTTTATGGTAGCAATGTCGGACATGATTAGCAGCTTTGTGGTGATATACTATTTAATTGTCCTTCTTATAGCCTGTTTGGCCAAGCTCTTTCCTAGTCCAAAAGTGATTCTTTTTTTCTTTCTAAACTTGAGGTTTTTTGGCCAAAGCTTTTTTTTTTTTTTAAAAATGCTTTTGAGAAGAAGCAGAAGTAATTTTTTAGAAAAAAGAAAAAAGTAGATTCTTCCCCGAAGCAAAAACAGTTTTGACTTTTCTTTTTACCAAAAATATCCTTAGCAAAATGTATTATATTTCAAAATAACCTTACTTAATCTAAACCTAATTCTCAGGTTATTAATCTATAAATATTTTTTCTTATTTTTAGGATAATTTTCTAATATACAGTAACTTCTGGGGTGAATGTTTTTCATATTTGTTGAATAATTTTTTGATATATTTAAATCATCTTAAAAGAATTAAAGTACTTTTTCATTTCATTTTCATATTTTACTTAAATAAAAAAAACTTAACTATTATTTTTAATAATTAATTTTTGAAATTATTTATTTACTTACATAATATTAACTATTAAGTAAATCTCATCATGTCCTAATTCGTAATTTGATACTTAAAAGCATTTTTTGAAAAGCTTGGCCAAACACGAATTATTATTTAAATGTGTTTTTCATATTTATTAGGCAAGCACAAAATATTTCTCTCCAAAAGTACTTTTTGGAAAAAGCATTTTTAGTAAAAATACATGTGACAATAAGGACCAACCAGGCTATTAAGTTTTTGGCCATGTTAAAGTTATGTCTTGAGATGTTATAATTAACTAAAGATTTGGTCGTTTAAGGTGGAAGAATTGCCCCATTTAATTTTGTGGTGTTTTTATTAGGGTGGAGCCTAATCAGTATTCCTTCGTTGGGTGAATCTTGAGACTCCTGGTCATCGCTTGGTCTGTTGCCATTGCAGACATGGCTAATTGGCTATACGAAAATGTTAACAAAGAAACTTGAGAAGGGTACGTTTAATAAAAAAAATTGTAAGTAAAGCAGAAAGTGGTGTTATTTTACCAAAATCGTCTCTTACCTGATTAAATATCATAGTTTAAGTTGATGATCCGAACATGCATTGACGGCGTGTTGAAAAGTCATTTCAAATAATTATCATTCTTTTTGTAAAACTTAAAAAAAATATTGTGCAAAATATTTTTGTTTTTTAAACTAATGCATCACTCTTTTTTTTCTTCAGTTTTTACAAAAAAAGATATATATTTTTTTTTCATTTTTTCTGTTTTTAAGGCTTTTTTTTTTGTAAAAGCTGAATTTTTTTTTCGTAAAAACAGAAAAAAAAATGTTTTAATAAAATATTTTCGCTTTTTAAAACTAAAAAAAATATTTTCAACAAAACAGTTTCGTTTTTGAAAATTATTTTTTTTTCCCCAGTTTTTTAAAGCATTTCGTTTTCCAGTTTTTTCATAAGAAAAAATATTTTCGTTTTTTTAAAAAAAACTGAAAAAAACATGTTTCAAAAATGAAAATATTTTATTAACAACAATTTTTTTTCCAGTTTTTACAAAAAAAGCTGCAAAAAATAATATTTTTTTGTAAAAACTGAAAAAAAAGACTTTACTAAATTAGTGGACTATTGGTGCATTGGTTTAACAAAACGAATTTTTTTTTTTTTAAGTTTAACAAAAAGAATAATAATTATTTTTTAATTTAGTATTGACCTAACGGTGAAAGGACATAAGTGAACCAAAAAAAGTGGATGGAGGGGTATATTTAGCCCAATAGGTGGATGAAGGGTATTTTAAAACCTTTTCCAATAGTTTAGGGGCATTTTGAACCCTTTTCCGTTAAATTTTTCTTAGTTTTGGTTGGAAGAAAAATAAATAAAATTGCATGTCTTCGCCCTCTTTTTTACTTTACAAGTTTGAAGTATACAAACTGTTAATTGTTCAAGGAAAAACTGTATTAGGCTGGCGATTTTCTGGAGTCGGTATGATTGTCATGTAGTTTTAGCTGCTGAATGATGATTTATCTTCATTTTCTTGGAATGTTTCCTGGCATATACGGTCACCAGGGCGATAGAACTAGCTAGGATTTATAATATCACAAATTAATGAGTTGCTGGTATTATAACCATATATTACCTCATTTACCTTATTTTGGTTATTGATATGGAAAGGTTTTAAATCAAAAGTTGAAACTCATATGTTGGAAACCAGTATGCATTCTGCATATGGTGTTACACAGTGGCGGAGCCACCTTATTGAACACATCCATTTACGGGAAAATACACTGTGTAGCTAAATAAAAAAATAAATTATATATAAATATATTATGTATTGACTCCCCTTAATTTTCTCGTATGTTTACTTTTATATATTTTGACATCCGTTAACGAAAATTCTGGTTCCGTTACGGGTGTTACAGATGAATCACTTGCTATGCGAACCCCACTATACATACACACATGACAACCAGTGGCGGATCCAGGATTATGTACAAGCGGATTCAATCTTAGAAGTACATGACTTTAGTCGTAAAATAGTAGTTGTCAAGTAGATTCAAATAAAATATTTATACAAAATATACGCTGCGTTAATCGTAATTTATACATATATACAGTATTATTTTTCGGTGAAACGGGTTCAATTGAACCCGTTTGCCACCACGTGCGTTTGGGATCCTTTTTTCTATAAAAATAAGAGCATATGATGTTAATAATGTCAAGGAGATCTTTTAAAGAAGTTCAATTGGAAGAAACCTTTCTTTATAGTATAGAATCTTATCCTAAAAGACTCAATAAAAATTAGATATTATTTGAAGTTTCTCTATTGAAGTCTTTAATACAAGCTAAAGCAAAGACTATTTAAATAGTAGATGAATGCTTATTTGAATTAACCGTGAGCGACGTAGGGAAACTGACCGAAGGCAACCCAATTTTATATGGTTTAAAAATGGGTTGAACCTATATTTTATCCATTTTTAGTATCACTCAGCCAACCAGCCAAAAGTTGAATTTTTAAAAAAATATAGATTTCTCTAGAATGTCCTAGTGTAGTATCCTTGATATTTATCTAGTAGATGCATTTATATGTTCTAAAATATTGTGCGAAGATAAGGTTATTTATTAGACATATCAAAATATTCTAGAGTATTGTTGGAAAATATGGCTAGCCAGACTTTTCTTATACATGTTCTAATTTATTATCTAGAACCATCCTTAGAGAAGTATAAATAGGGGTGACCTTGGGCATTTATAACTAGGCCAAAAAATCAAGAAAACCTTTCTTTCCTAAACAAGTTCTTCTATCTAAAAACCCTCTTCTCTTTTCAAGCTTCCTCTTCTTTAGATGAATCCTCCAATCTTAGTTAACGATCTTGGGCTAGCATAACGTCTCTAATAACACTTTTCTTCTACTATTTTTCTTACAATAAGTGCTTTCCTGGCTTGTCTGTAACGGCTCACACTAATGCAAAGGATTTCGTAATTGTTGAAGAAATGTCATATAAATACACAATCGAAAGGGGTCGTTGTCAAGTAAATTTTGTAAGAATAATTGATTAATATCTGCATTTTGTTCTTGTCGGTTTCTTTTTTTTCTCTCTAACTTTTGTAGATTTTATGATGCAGAAGAACGATAAATATATGTCAAGATATCTGACTACGAGGAAGAACGATAAATATATGTCAAGATATCTGACTATGAGGAGGTGTCAAATTTGAATGAAAAGGCCATTGAAGAACTTATTAGGAAATTGCATATCACCTATGCTATAACTCATTATCCTAGCTTTCAAAGATACATAGGAGAGGTGAATAGTTACATTTTTATTTGTACATTTAGCCAATTACAAGTTTTGCTTTGTCTAATTTGCTTACTTAAAAATAAATTTCAAGAGATCTATACGGGTGCAACTGAGGAAGAAATAGTGGAGGGAGATGCTTGATCCGAACATGCCCTCCTGATTGTAGGATTTGGTACAGATGAAAAGGGAGAAAGTTTTTCTTGGTGAAAAACTTCCACGGAAAAAGGTCGGGATTCCAAGGCTTCGGCAAAATCAAGCGTAACATTGCAAGAAGGTTAGCATACTCAGTTATTGAGCGTCGTCGCAAGTAGTTTGGAAGAAGGATGTTGTTTGTTTTTGTGAGGTACACCAACTATTTTGAGAAGACAAGACAATAGATTTATGAGAAAATTTTAGAAATCACTATTGTTTAACGGCTATTAACTTCCTATAACTACCATATGCATAATTACTTCACATAGTTACTATTTAGTTGTTAAGCGACTGTATTCGCTGTAATTGTGCTACTGTATTCATGAATACAGTAGCGAATTTCGCCTAAAATAGGGGAGTCCAGATGTGCGATTGTTTTCGTTGTATTCGCGCTACTGTATTCATGAATACAGTAGCGAATTTCGCCTAAAATAGGGGAGTCCAGATGTGCGATTGTTTTCGTTGTATTCGCGCTACTGTATTCATGAATACAATAGCGAAATTCTTCTAAGAAATAGGGGAATCCAACAGTTTAATACCGGAAAGAGGATCAATTAGCGCGTATAACTCCTAATTTAACTCAACAAAATCAATTCTACATAAATTTTGCTGCTATTGTATTGTATTCCATGTATTCGCACGACTAAAATACAATAAGTTAATCAAGAAATAAGGTGTATACCGTTCCATTCAATTCGACAGTATACATTGTATTCAACTCACATATATTTATTATTCACTACTCCATTATACATTGTATTCAATTCGATTGCATTCAAACAACCAAAAAACACAAAATACAGTGATATTCGACTGTATTTAAATAACACAAGCTTTCGGAATACATAAATACATGCGAAAAGATAATGTATTTACACAAAAATACAATGTATTTGAGTGTATTTGTACAGAATACAATATATTTGTATCATCGTATGTGACTAAATAGCAAAGAAGAGAAGAAAGTTTGTCGGAGATAGCGTTTTCCGGCCAAGCAAAATACTGTATACATTGTATTAAAACTAAATATGGAGACGAACAAAAATCAGGCCCTCAAATCTTCTCTGGTATAGCCATGACCAGATTTGTTCGCCAGCAGTGAGCGAGCCGCCTGGATGCGAGTTGATGGAGAATGTTGATATGAGAACGTAGCACGAAAGTAGCAACGCTATTACTTTTTCTTCTAGTCTAGAAGTTGGGTAAGTTTAACAACAAACCAAATCCGAGATGTCAAAAATGCCGTGTTATGTTTGAGGGAGAAGAGAGAGGATTGAACATCTTGCTGATAGAGAAAGAAGCAAGAGAGAGACAAAGAACATAATTACCGTATTTCATGCCTCAACGTTACCCATAGGCCTATTGCTTACATTTTCTCATATCATTATGAGACCCTTGTCTTTTAAGGTCCGGGTATATACTCTGTTTCAACACATATGTCAGATTTATCTTTATTTTTCTCCAATCAAGTTTATGTTTTTTCACTTAGCAATTTCTTTTGTGATTTTTCTTCTTTTTTTGGTGCCAGCGCTGCAAAATTGACCTAGCTAATTCTGAAATTTGTATTTGAAGAGAGTTTATGTTAATGATCATCTGAGGGAGCCCTTTTTCATTTGTATTCTCTCGGAATCTCAAACTTCGGTTTTCCTTATCAAGTAGAGCCTAGAATATTCGATTTTTACGACAGTCATACTGATCTTCCATCTAAGTAAACTGTAAATAACTTCAAAAGAATTTTTAAGAAGTAATTTACAAGTTTTAATCGGTGTTTGTTTTGTTCTGCTCTTTAAAGATTAACAGTGTTAAAAACACTTATCTACGAAACACAGCTTATTCTTTTTTTGGCTCCTTTTTCATCTCTCCTCCAAAACATGTTTAGTTGTCCTCAAGCGTGGATCTAGGATTTTTAGGATACAGGAAGCTATAATTCAAAGAGATACCATATAAAACTAGTTATAATTAGGGGGTAGGGGTGGGGGTGGGGGGAGTAGGAAGATGGAACATAAACTATGATCAGTAAAGAACGACCGCGTTACATCCAGATCGGCAGATAGCTTTATATTAGTTAGTCGGTATATTTTAATTTCATTCTTCCATTTTCTCAAACACAAAGAAAACACGTAGCACAATAACATCAAATTTCAAGGGGGATTTGCATCTATACTTAGTTTTAGGGTCACCTTTTAACTTATACCCGCTTTGCATGCAACTTCAGTTCATAGTGCAACGGCAAACTTCAATTCAATAAAACTACAGCATGTTTGGTTAAATCTAACTATGAACTCTTAAACAAAATTTCCCTTCTGGAGGACAGGGATTGATGAAAAAGGAAATTGCTGAACTTCAGAATAATGAAGATCACATTTCCGAGAACAAAGACGAATCGATTGAGGACTAACAAGGGTGACACCAAGTCCCCTGAAATACTCTATTGAAAGCTTGGAGGTGAGCGGCAGTTGAGTGGAAAATCTTAAGAAGAAAACGAAGGAGGAGAAGGAAGAGGAGAAAGAGGCCTGAAGTTGTTTAAAAAGTGGGTACAAACTTTAAAAAAAAAAAGAGTATAGGTTAAATGGGGACGACCAAATAAGGCGCCTCGTGTAATTTTTACAAATTTCAAGCTTAAAAACTCAAACAAAAATAAAAAAATCACTTCAGATGCAGACAGGCAGATCAATAGAAATCCCAAAACATCAAATTTTCATTGGCATATGTAGCCCAAAAAATTAGCAACAAGTAGCTCCTATAATTTTGTCTGTTTCTCAACACTATCTCAGATACTTTCTCAGATAACCTCCAATATTCTCATAATATTTTCAACGTACTCTATCACCGGAAAAAAATGACAGGTCACCTACAATTTCTATTATTGATAATATATATCATATTATATCGTGTGTATCACTCTATATCACGCACAGATTTTCTGCCATACACATTTTCTGCTAGTGTGTATCAAAATGTATATCGTGTATATTATTGTATATCAAACATTCGACAATGTATATCGCAATAATATGGTATACACACAAGTATACATGATGATATACAGTGATATAAACCACCTTAAACACCTATTTTCACATACATATCATTTCAATCCGAGTAAAGAGAAGAAGAGGGAAGAAATTAAGATATGCCGCTTCATATTCAAATTAATAGCAAATCAAATTCTTCGCACCCTCAGTCCAATTAATGGTTAACCAATTCATCCAAGCCATCTATTCATATTTTCCATCCAATGGAATAGTTACATAATTCATAGTGCATACTACTATTCCTTGATTTAAGATTGAGTAAAAATTTCGGAGATGTCAATTTATATTGAAACACGGATAAACAATAAACATGAAAAAATAAATTAGAATGGGAAAGCAGAACAAGCCTCAATACGTTAAAAATGGAGGCAAAAAAATAGCACAAGAATATCTTTTTTATGTAGGGGATTTACATCAGCTAGACCTACCTACTCAGTGGGGTCTTGCTACAAATGTATTTGTAACCTGATAAAATAGCTTCATTTCTTATAATAGGCTAAAACTATATCATGAGTTAGTTTTATGATTTCAGTCTAACTAGTTAAGCAGTTCCAACTCATTGTATGCTAGTCACAGATATTTCCATCCTTCCCTAATATCCAACGTAATGAAAAAAGAATAAGAAAATAATGATTTAGATAGTCACATCTAGTATATCACATTCATAAGTGATCATTGTAAAAGAGCCATTCTTGCTAACCTCTAGTGAATGATTTTTTGCTAAATATCAAGCAAATGCACCAGTCACAAAACCCCAATATATTGTTGAATTGTGTGTGGAATTCCCTGGCTACCTCATCCTCCCTGCAAACCAACACCGACGCTATTGTTACTCAAACCAAGTACATATTGAAATAATTATAAAGATCTTACTTTTAATGAAAAAACCTTAGTAGATTACAACGTAAATTTGAATTAGTATCCAATTTGAAGCCAAAATTTAACGTGTTCCTCAAATATTATATTATGAAACTTTAAAATTATAAAGAAAAGATGCCCGCATTAGTCTAAATGAGAGAAACTAATAACTAGTAACAGGGAAGGAGGGGTGCGGGGTGTTTGAGGGGGGGAGGGGGGAGAGAGCACGGGAAATTCACCACACTATGCGCAAGGGCAGAGCCTCTTCGTATGCTGATGCGATCCATCACAAGATAGCATCGACTGTTGCGAGGTGTACAAGCAGGCTCCAGGGTTCAGATCTCTGGGGGCATCATCAACTACTTCAGCAGGCTGATCTGATCCGACACTTGCCAGACATCCACCTTTGCAGCCCAAGTGCTTTTGCATCGTCTCGCACTGGTTGAGCAATAAGAATTTGTTGGGAACACAAGATTGACCACTTGATTTGCACACTGAATTGCATGATTCGCCTTGTCTTCCTATCACAATATTTATACCAGCCAGTCTCGCTTCAGCTTGTGCACCAGAAGAACCAGAAGAATTAGATGGTATAGAGAAACAATGATGAAATTCACTGAGATAAGCGTTTTCATGAACCACACTCTCTGAATTGTGACGGCATCTTCCCATGCAAAAATCAAAAAGGCTTGAATAGGTCCCTGCTGTTACAGGCTTAGATATCTTGACATTTAGAGCCAGGTCCTTTTGTGTCCTAGATGGATTCAGACAGCAAGAAACACAAAATTCATAGGAGTTGCAACACTGTGAAACAAGATTGCAACCGTGACATGCAAATTGCTCTCTTTTTCCACGGCAGCAGCGAGTATGTGGATCAATGGACAGCGCATCACAGACTTGACCCATATCATCAGCAATCAAAAATCTCCCTTGAACTGTAGTTCTACAGGTATATCTATCTTGAAGACTTACATCCTTCCTGATAGCAGATACTGGAGAAGAAATTTGAACTATGAAGAATAGAAATACCAAGAAGGACAATGCTATCAATTTGATGGGAGTGATAACAGATGGAGATTTTGACATTGTCACATTCAAATCGGAAGTGCCTGCTATGGACTCCCAAGTTGTGTCCAGTCGGGTTGCGTTAGAAATCCACTGAAATAGACCTACAATTGATAAGTATAAATTTGAGAATTCATTATAAAAACAAAAGTGTCACTTGTGCCAAGAGGAGACAAAGGAAATAAACTATTTATGGAAAAGAACAAACAAGAACGGCGTCGTTTCAGTGTAACTACGACTACTAATAAGGATCACGCCAAGAAAATATAAAATTCTCAAGATAGTGGAAACCTAGTCAACTTAAAGCCTGCACATGCTAGAACACTATCTCCTCCATGTTTGTCGGTTTCTCGCCTTCAAGCTGGGACTATGGATGACTCTACTTCTCCATTCAAGAAAGTCTAGATTCAGAGAGAAGACACTGTCTCTTTTTCTTTTCCAATGAGATATGAAGTAAAGAAAATTGTTTTTAATCCTTTGGGTGATCATATAATACAGACATTTGATGCTTATGTAATTGGAAAAGAGGATGCTCCAGGAGTAGTTATATTACAATTTACATGAGTGGTGGGGTGTTGGTTATGAGATTAAAAACCATGCTCAGAGGATTTTTCAATCTGATTCTGGCTACAAACACTTATTCCTGAGTAAGATTGCTTTTCTTTTTTTTCCACACATGAACTTGTAGTCAAGGAACTGCGGGTGTCAAATGATGTAGCTGAAAGTTAGTGCGTGTTTTCCTTTTCTTATTAAATTTCAGTTTGTACCGGCGAAAAGTGGGATTAGATGCAGAAGCACAACAATTGATGGAATATCTTGATTGAGAAACAGCATTCAAAGATATTCAGGCTTCTGTTTTGAGCCATTCTTTGTATAATGTCCACTATTCTTCAATAGCATATCTTTATTTCATCCGCCTCATGCATGGTACCTATATGACTGCCTCAATTGAGTGAAGATGGAACAATTTAAAAATATTTTGTTCCTCAAGTCAAGTGAAAAGAGATGTCTTGAGCAATCAAAAGCAGTTTGTTAAATAGTTTTCACAGTCTTATCGCATCTTGATTTAGCTATGCTTGAATGTGGCCAGCCATCTTAACTCAGAGCCTTTTAAAGACTAAAATGGCACTCATCACTCATCTGCGAAGCAAGTAAGTTACACTTTGTGGCGTAGCAGGCCGTATGACTAGCTCACTAGTTGTGAGCTAATTAGGTAAGTACAAGATCGACTCTCAGGTTTCTGTAGAACCTCGGCTTTCTGTCAAAGATTGATATATGTGTGAAAATTCAGTATAAATAAGGCTAGATATATCTTCCAGGACCTGCATTTCAAACTCGAAATTCTAGATCCACAGCTTAACTAGATCAATATTACTGGATGGCGTCCAAGTGGATGTCTTCTACGACATCTTCCATTACATTCTTGTCAAAAAGATCAGATCAAACAGGTATAGGTAGTTTGACACAATACAATGCTTCATATTATGTGGAACCTATTTTACTCGCTCTCCCTTTTGTTCCTATCATCTATGCACACTCCATTCTTCAAATGGCAGTCCAACACTACTAATTATACCAAGTAAGTGCATATTGGGAAGGAAATTTTACTAAGCATACTATCCAAAGAACTTTGCCTGCTTTAGAAAGAGGCTACAGTGTCACAACTGAGGTCTTCTAATTTCTGTCTCTGAATAATTTAGATAGTACATTCTGATTTTTCTATTGGGATAATTTAGTGTTCATCTTCATTATATGGCCCAATCACCCAAATTGTGAGCTCTTCTCAATTGACAAATTGTGAATACAGGAAAAAAGGTTGTCAACTACAAAGAGAAAACTAGCAGCAGCCCATTTAGATCAAATAACAACACAATTTCACATTGCCCAATTAATAAAAACCTAAAAAGCACAACCCTAATAAATTCAATTAACTCAAATTTTATTTCGACAACATCAATGAAAGCACGTTTAAAATCAACGAAAATTTCCAACTTACCGGCATCAATTGTACTGCTGCTGCGGCTGTTGGCCGTGCGAGTGCTGTTCTTTAAGCTCCGCCCGAACCCATAATTCGTTTACTCTGAAAAATTGGGAGAAATGGAGGGGGTGTTGGACCGGTGCAAAGCGTTTTTACTGGAAACGGGAATCAACCTATTTGTTTCGAGCTTCTTTTGTTTGTTTAGTAATTGGCTGTTTGTATAATTTGACATTTATATTTTATTTTTATTATTAGAGACAAAAAGTATTGGAAAAGTCATTACTCAAATTTTTATGTTTAATACCCTAAAATCCCCATAGATTATCATGTTTTTGTTAAACTATTCCGTGTCCTCAAAAAACTCTGAACTATATTGCCCTTTCATATTAAAAACCAATCATTGCATTTTTAAAGGTGCGTCTTGTACACACTCCTAATTATTTACAAACGTCTCATGTAGCACTCTACACATGACTATTTAACTATGCCTAAGTTATCACTTCTTTGTCAGTTACCTACTCAAATTATCCGGTGACCCCAAAACTTCCATAAACTATATTCCCCTATATATATTAAAATCTCATGTTGGACTTTTAAAGGTGCGTCCACCAAAACTCCCATAAACTATATTCTCCTATATATATTAAAACCCTATGTTTGGACTTTTAAAAGTGCGTCTGTCTAACTATATTAAAACCCCATGGTTTGTACGGAGTTTTTAATTTAGTTTACTCATTATATATTACTCTTGGATGATTGATTGATTAATTGATTAATTTTAGTAATTTTGGCAAAAATAATATCTAATGTAATGTGTTAATTTTAGGATTAATTGTTATTGTGATTTATGTTAAATTCTAATTGAATAAATCCTTATTTATATTCACTTTGTAGCGTAGTAAAAATACAAATAAAGGTATATAGTATTCTTAAAAATCATCATATTTTACATAAGAAATATTACACAAAATAAAATTTCGCAATAAAAAATCAATTGGCCAACACTTACATTCTCTAATTCCACATACATAAAGAAGGTTCAAGAGATTCAACTTTATTCTCCACCGGGTGTTGAGTTTAATAAGAAGATTCAAATTGGTATTCTTTCAACAATGTGTAAGACATGAAAGAAGACTAAAACAAGAAAGAGAATACATCTTTTTGTCACGACCCAATTTAGGATCACGGCCGGTACTTAGGAGCAAATTCTCCCTAGTAAGCCTCATCGACAATTTACAGAAAATCGGACAGAGTTTCTCTTATTTTTGAACTATCAAAAAAAATTTCTTATTTCAAAATCAACAACCAAACATCCTAAATTCAAACCAACTAACAACAACTTATCAACTAACCAAAATAAGTCTCAACCATTAATAATCCACCCACTAATAGCTTGAAATATTAATTTATCTCCAAATCATAGTAGAAAGTGCAATACTCATCATAAGTGTATAATAATTAAAGAATACCCATGAATCTAAAAGAATGACTATGGAGCGACTCTAAGAGTTCAAAATAAAGACCATAACGACTAATTAAACTCCTTGCCCACATGAACAAATACGGGGCTCACCAAGATATATATCAACTTGTTCGCTCTAACTTGCGAAATACTCGCTTGCGTCAAATATTATGTATGTAAAAAAAATAGCGGGGAGTGAGTCGCTAGCTCAATAAGTAATAACACTTAACCATAACCATTTTATTGGGGACAAGTAAGAAAATATGGTAGTATATTAAATAGAAAATATCATAAGAATACCCTTTCAGAAACAATAAACAAAAATCAGTCTCATCATATTTTTCATGTAATATAATTCAATTGACAATTCAGTAATAAGCTCGGTATATATTGTGCAATATCAATATTCATGTTTGGGAGGTTTCCAAGGAAGGATTATGTAATATGTAACATTGTGTGGACCCTTTCGTGAAATGAGTCAAATATAATTGTAGGTCCCTACTCAAGGGAAAACTATAACTGTATGCTAGTTCTACCTTCCCACTAACGAGAGTTATAACTGTAAGTGGTAATCTGTAAATACATTGTGCACAAGGTCTAAAGAAGACGCTGTTAGCTACAAGATTCTTCAAAGTCTCCTCTCATTTATACATTTCCTTGTAAATAGTAAATATTCACATGAAAGAATTATCAAAATAGCACAGGGCATTTCAATTCTTATCAAATCATATAATTCAATTTCGGTAACGGAAATCATATCTCAAATAACAATAGAACATGTCTAGTAACAGTGAGAACATCTCAAGTAAATTGTTCAGCACCATATCAAGTAAAGGATTTGTCCCACGTGGAATTTCAAACATTCTGAAACATATTTTATTTTCAAAATAAGGTATAAACCATGCAGGTTATGAAAACACAAATTGTGTAAGATTACTACTCACATTACTCGATTCGAAATACTAAACTCGTCACCTCGAGCGATCCGTACGACTTTCTTCAATCAATATATAACCACACCAACATCGATCTCATGTTAATTTTTTTGTAGGCCAATTCATAGCTAATTTAGATTACCCAACCCTTAGAGTTTTTTATTTTTATTTTTTGGTTCTTAATTTGTTGGTTATACTTACTTATGCTAGTGGTAGTTTAAACCAAATTCAGAAAATCAACCAAATACAATCTATTCATATAATATACTCCGTTAATTCCTGAAAAGTCTCGTGGGTTTTTTCCAATTTTATTAATTTTATCTTTAACCTCTTAATTTAATCCCAACATCATCTCTACTCAGTCCCAAAAGAATTATGAATATAAAATAATATTGTCTCAAAAGAAGAATAATTACATAAAATCACATGGAGTTTATTGTTAAAACTCAGGAATTTATGTCGATAATAAGTTTGAAACACGGTATTCGGCATTAAGAACACCGACTTATTTTCTTTCTTTTTTCTGTCGATGCTTGCGTTGGCTAAAGGGGTTTTCTCTTTTCAACCTTTTAGCTTATGTTTCAATTGCAGAAGCATATGTTGTGTTCCTTTCCCCCAAAATTCGTTTTGCTTGTGTATTTTTATTTTTATTTTTTTGTCCCCTTTTCTCATTTCTCTTTCCAGTGGACTTAGCCTATTCTCTTAAAAAATTATACGGGACGTCCTATTTGGTCGCCCCCATTTAACTTATACTTATATTTTTAAAATTATTTAACTTATACCTTAAGTTTTATAATTTCAGACGCCTCCTTTTTCCTCCTACCTGTGCGCTCCTTTCTTCCGCCTTACTAACAATAGGAAGCCTGAAATTGGGACAAAAAAAGAAAAAGCGATCAAAAAAGTAGTTGACATAGTCATCAGATTATCCTCTTGGACTAGTGCCAATATTTCTTGTCAAAATTCCAGTGTTTAATCGTATGTTTAAGGAGTTTGGATTAATATGACACTTGACAATAAAACTTCAGCTTATTTAGTGTTGAAGTTTTTACAAATGAACTAAATAACTTCAGCATCTTCTGCTAAAGTTATTTGAAAAAGCTTTATGACAAAACTAATGAATTCAGGACAAAACTTCAGCTTATTTAGTGCTGAAATTTTTACAAATGAACTAGATAACTTCAGCATCTCTGCTGAAGTTTTTTGAAAAAGCTTTATGACAAAACTAATGAATCCAGGACAAACTTCAGCTTATTTAGTGCTGAAGTTTTGCAAATAAACCAAATAATTTCAGCATCTTCTGCTGAAGTTTTTAAAAAAAACTTTATGACAAAACTAATGAATACAGGACAAAACTTCAACATCTTTGAAAATGCTTTTGAAAAAGCTTTACGACAAAACCATTGAATCCAGGATAAAACTTCAGCTAAAACATGCTGAAGTTCAACAAATAGAGAATAACACATCAGCTAGTAGAATGCTTAAGTTCAGCCATCTACTAGAGTGATGAAGTTTGCGTGATTGCCTTTGCTACTTCAGGCCCGTATGCCTGAAGTTTACGCGAAAAGTGGGTACATTTGCAATTTTTCTTGCAAAGCGGGTATAAGTTAAAACGTGACCCAAAAAACAAGTATAGTTTCAAATGTCCTCCCCCTCCATTCTCCTAAAGTATTTTTTTTTCTTAATTTAATTTTTTTTTCTAATGACCAATGCACCCTTAATTAAATTATGGGGTATTACATTCTCTCCACCTTATGAAATTCGGTCCCCGAATTAAACTCAAGTACGTATCTGTATACTGAATTAAATGAGAATACTTGACTCTCATAGCATCTTCCACTTCCCAAATAGCTTCTTCAACGGTATGATTTCTTCTTAAGTCCCGACGACATTCAGGGATGGATGTAGACCCATCGGGTAGGGATAATCATTCCGGTCCTGGGAGAAGTGGTGAATTGTCTTGTGTTACTAAGTTTCAAGACGTTCACTGAATCCTTCACGATGCAAAGGACTCTACCTACCCCATACTGATGAATGAAAGAAGCTCATCGCGGATGATAGGACAAGCGATAGCGGTTCCATTCTTGCTCTTCCTATTCAATACCATAAACAGACACCCTATTCTATACCTGTATCCTTCTGTTACTATTATATAACCTCCTCGAAGCAAGGAAGGGAAGGAGGAAGAGAAGCACAGATAATTAGGGAATCCGTGCGGGCCGCGAGAGTGGTACCAAATCGAGGCAAACTCTGAATACTAGATATGACCTCAAAATAAGAGGGGGGGCAAGGTCGGCTAGTGAGACCTCTTTTTGCCTTTATTCATTCATTACAATGAGAAATTTCCACTGGATTTATTGTTCTAAAAGCGTAAGTCAGATTTTTGAGAAAATACCTTTCTGGGTTGCTTTTGCTTTTCCAGCATTCGCCCCTTCAGTAGCCTTTTGCGCGGGTCCTGCTCCTGCGCTTCCTGACCTCAACGAGATTCCAGTAGGCCTTTCGCCTGCTGAAATAGCGCAATTGCATCGGGAGACTGAAGAGAATGCCGCCCAGTGTGACAGGCTCTTGCAAGAAATCTGTGTGCAGGCAAGAGAAGTTGCCCGTGAGCAGGGAGGAGTGCGGGACGAACTCATGCTGGAAAAACTCGTCGACGCCGTCAAGTATCTTGCAGACGTGGACGAGTTGCCCGAGGAGAAACGAATCCCCGCTCTCATTGAGGTCAGGGGGGAAATCACTAAAAAAGAGCCCTCGACCATTTGGTTTTATATCGATCAAGAAATGAAAAGGTGGGGCGGTCGGGGGCTATGCTGAATTCTTTTTCTTAGATAGAATGAATGGAAAAGGAGTGCTTGTGTTGTGGTTTTCGTAGTTGCAAGAATTTTTTTTTNGTCTTTATGGTAACCAACATACGTTAGGGAAAGAGTATAGCAAGCCGAAGGCGATCCCCATAACTACAGGTGATGGGGATCGTTTGCCATAACGCTCTAACGCACGTCGTTGATTCAGGCGGAGGAAGACTGATTTAGAGGGGTAGGCATTCCCGTCCGCCCTTACACAGGGCCCCCCCAAGAAAAAAGAAATGCGGTACCGGCTGTGATCACACGATTCCACCATTTATCACAAAAGCCCATTCGATCCAAAAAGATGCTTTTGCCATATCCTGACTTTCCGATCTTGGTTGGCCTTTCACCCCTAGCCACAAGTCATCCCCGTATTTTGCCACATACGTGGGTTCGGTGGATCTTGTCTGGACGGAGATGTGTCTTTCCTAAGTAAGACGGTAAAAAAACAATAAAGACTTTTAAGTTTAACTAACACAATCTCCTTTAATCATAGCTTTCTTACTTGTCTATCAACAATAGCCATCGACTCCTCCTCATAAGACAACTATTCACAAGCGGTATAGTCGGTGCTTCAAGCACTTGAGAGGAGTCCGAATACATTTTCGAAGCATAGAGACATGAAATGCATGATGAATAAGAGATAACTTAGGGGAAGTTCCAAACGATATGTCACGACTCCCACTCGGTCAAGTATCTCGTATGAACCTATAAACCTCGGGCTCAACTTACCTTTTTTTCTGAATCGCATCAGTCCCTTCATAGGAGAGACTTTTAGGAACACTTTGTCCCCAATTGTGAACACTAAATCCTTCTTCTTTTATCTGCATAAGACTTTTGTCTGCTTTGAGTTGTGAACATTCTCTGCCTGATCAATTGGACCTTGCCAATGGCTTTTTGTACTAAGTTGGGTCCCAATTAGTTAGTCTCACCAACTTTAAACCATCCGATAGGAGAACGTCACATCCTACCATACAATGCTTTCTACAGTGCCATCTGAATGTTGGATTGAAAATTATTATTGTAGGCAAATTCGGCTAAAGCATCCTAACTAACTCCAAATTCAAGAATACATGCTCGTAACATATCCTCTAAGATCTGCATAGTACGTTCAGACTACCCATCATATGGATGAAATACAGTACAAAGATCTACCCGTGTACTCAGTAAGTCTTGAAAAGATTTTCAAAACGTGAAGTAAATTGTGATCCTCTTTCGAAAATAATGGACAATAAAATCCTATGGAGTCGGACAATTTTTAATTCATGTATATATGTGCATATATCACCTCATTGTAAAAGTATTTATTGTTCCGATGGAGAGAAGAACCTATAATTAGCTTTTCGGAAAATTTCCAAACGAACAATTTGACAAGTAAGAAGTATGCTTACTATGGAAGCATATTTTAAATTTTCCACATATAATCATATCTTCTTAGTGTTTGAGGCAGTCTCGTCATAAAATTCACTATAATAATATTTCATTTTCACTTTGAAATCTCGAGTTGTTGTAGTGGTCCTGCAAGTCGCAAATATTTGCCTTGACATGCCAACAAGTCAAATACTTAGAAACAAGTTAAGAAAATTTGTAATTTGTTCTTTTTTCTCTCACATATACAATTTTCTTCTAGTCATGGTACATCTTATTAAACCTCGAATGTATAGTGTATCAAGAGTTGGGAGATACTCACGAATAACTTGTCTTAACCTATCTACGTCTGGTACACGTGACCGATCACCTAGTCAAAGAATACCATCGCTATCGATAATCATATCATTACTTTCACTACCAAGGACCTCATCACATTACATAGTTGCTCATTTTTATATTGATACTTTGGCACGTGAGTTGTCCGTGCAGCACATGAGTTGTCTGTGCAGATCAATATATTGATATAATTGACATGCGAGTTGTCCATGTCGCACGTGAGTTGTTCGTGCAGATTCTATTGTTAGCACGTGAGTCAGTGGCAGAGCCATGATTTTCATTAAGGGGAGTCAAAATATAAAGAAATAAACTCATCAAGAAGTCAATGGGTGTCATTAGATAGTATATATACATATTTTTTTAAAAATCACCTACCTATAAACTGAAATTTTCCGGCGGAAGGGTGTTGGTTGACTCTCTGGTGTATGTGGCTCCACCACTGACGTGAGTTATCCGTGAAACACGTGAGTTGTCCATGCCGTGTGTGAAACTTGTAGTTTCTTGATTATTTATCTAATTTACTTATTTTCTTTCTCGTACATGCCATAATACTGTTGAGCAGGATATATTTGTACTGATTTAACTAATGAATTCAACAAATTAAGCTTATCTTACCTTACCCAATTTATTTGCAGTACTTATTGAGTTGGTTGTACTCACACTATACCCTTCACCTCGTGTGCAGATCCGGGTACTTCTGGATACGACGGTTACTAGATTTGAGATTTATCTGTTGGAGACTATCAAGTAGCTTCTTGGTGTCCGTAGACCTTGACTCTTTTCCCTTTCAGTTATTGTGTTGTTCTATATTTCCAGACAGTATTTTTATCAGTCAGATTGTGTTGTCATTTAGATGCTCATGTACTCAGTGACATCGGGTTTTCGTGGTGTATTGGTATCAATACTTGTGGGATTTTCTATTAAATTTAAATATTATGTTTTCAAACATAAAAAATTATAATGTTTTATTGAGGTTATTGGCTTGCTTAGTATTGAGATATGCGCCTTTACGACATACGAATTTTAGGTCATGACACCCTTCCCTGAATCTCGCGCATAGCGGGAGCTGTGCTTAACCAAAAGTAAAAGCATATCTTGCAGGTTGATATTAAATAATCATTGTTGATTTCTCTATTACTCATAGTCTAGTATATGCTTCCTGTTTTTGTTAATAAAAGTCTACTATCTAGTTAACGAATCTTTTAGCGGATTTTTGTATAGCTATTTAGAATGTAATAACACTCTATGATTTGACCTGCCAATACCTGTATGTTTCCAAAGAAGGTAGGTAGTAAGTGCTGTAATTTCTTTTGGTTACAATATTCTGTTTATATAGTAGTTGTTTTACTCTGGTATGTTCAACAAATTGTGCAAATGTAATGAAGCAAAGACAGATGATTAAGCGTAGAATTTGATCTATTTGGATTTAGAACAAATTATCATCCATTGCTTTCAATAACCTTTGTAAAATCAAGAAGGATTTAAGCTTAATCTCCATATAATAAAACTCGATCTACCAAAGAGATTTATTCGTCTCATACTTTATTAGAGATAATGTCATGTGCAAGACGTAGATTGCAGTACTCGATCACTAACTCTTTTATGTTTGTTACAACATATGTGCGTAATGAAAGACATAGAATCAATTATATAAAGCATAGAGAAGAATAAAAATGGACACAACATTTACAAGGTGTGACGCATATTTATTGGACACAAGTCATAGAAAACTCTAATGAACGTATAATTTGATTTTAATTAATCGATCTTTATATTTCATTGACAAGGTGGGTTGCTCTGATGGTAAGCACCCTCCACTTCCAACCAAAAGGTTGTGAGTTCGAGTCACCCCAAGAGCAAGGTGGGGAGTTCTTGGAGGGAAGGATGCCGAGGGTCTATTGGAAACAACCTCTTTACCTTGGGGTAGGGGTAAGGTCTGCGTACACACTACCCTCCCCAAAACCCCACTTGTGGGATTATATTGGGTTGTTGTTGTTGTTGTTGTTGTTGATCTTTATATTTCATGTAAAGATGAATTATAGTTCATCTAAAACACCATATCACATGCACAATTAAGTTTGTCCAAGAGGGAACTGACAAATGGTTTTAACAAGTAATCAATCCTCGCTTACTCTCACAACAGAGCAAAAACATCTTCAACAATAATATAATGAGCTTCAGTGCTCATTGATCCTCACAACAAAGTAGAATTTTATTGAACTTCTTCAACAATAATATAATGAACTTCAGGATAGTGTCACGAAGTTAGCTATAGAGTGAAGAATTTCAGGCGAATAGGCCAGTGTCATGAAGTTTGAGTTGTGATAGTTCGAACTATTTGAACTTGGCAGTTCAAAAATGTGGCTAAACGTTAAATACATTATAAGTTGTGGCTAGGTCTTACATAGAATCATTTAAAAAGTGGGTACCTGAGCTCCTCCACAAGAGAGAAGTCACTTTAGCTCATAAAAATATGTGAGAACGTAATGAAGCAGATAGAAAAATAGGTATGGGAGAGTCATAATATAACAATCTTAGACAAGGTGAATGAGATGGATAGAGGTCATACATGTCATAGAAAATAAAGGAAAATACGGTAAGGGATGTGCATGTCACAACAATTTAAAACAGATAAAGGAGAATAAGGTAAGGAATGCACATAGCAATTTAAAACAAATAAAGGTGAATAAGGAAAAAGATGTGTATGTCATAGCAGTTTAAAGCAAATGAAGAAAAATAAGGAAAGTAATCCACAAAGTCAAGTTTGTTATGGTATGAGCATAAGTATATTCCCAGCAGTGTCGCCATGTTGTCACGCCCCGTTTTCTCGCTAAAGCGGTGTGACAAATCTTTTAAAGGAAGGTAACTAAAAGAGAAGAGTCGCCACCTAATAATTTTTAAGGTGCTTTAGGCCACCTATTTGCAAATAACTCTGTTTTAACTAGTCCACGTCACTAAAGATTGGGGAAGGGTCTCAAATTACCTCAAAGAGAAACTCGAGGTCCACAGCTGTGGGTCCCTGCCGAATTTTAAACTATGGGGATTATGTTATTAGGCTAGGTGATCAAATAAACAAAGGGAAGTATAGAAGTCGAGGAAGAATTGGTACAAATCCTTAATGATTACAAGGATACAACAACATTGGTCTATGTTAGATGACTAACTGTAAACAACAAGTATATAAAGAAAAGGGGGGTCCTAAGTTTTTTAGCCTAAAGGATCGCCCCGTACAATATAAATAATACTTCGTCGCTCCCTTAAGGCAGGGAGTTGCTCATATTATTCAGCGGGCACAGTGTCACGACCCAGATCAAATAAAGGTCGTGATGGAACCGGACACCACTGTCAGGCAAGCCAACACCAAGTGTTAATTAAAATTTTATTTTAATACTCTTGAAATCATTCCTTTTCATTACATTAAATAAAAATTAACGAACTTCTGCTGAGTAAACAATAATGTCTTTAACAAATTTAAATAATGAATAAATCACATAGTCATCCCAGGACTCGGTGTCACAAGTGCATGAGCAATTTCTAGGAAACAAATAAAATACAATAACCGTACAGAATACAAATAGGACAGTAGGGAAAATACAACGCAATACTCTGAAGGAGACTTTGCTGGCTGCAGGTCGTCTCGAGAGGTGCAGCTCACCTAAGTCTCCATATCAACCATGCCACTGCGCCAAGCTAGGTGTCACGACCCGTTTCCGGGTTGTGATGGCGCCTGTCGTGGAACCAGGCTAGCCAACCGTTATAACAATACTCAATTTATTTACTAGAGAAATTTACTCATTATTGGCTCAACTCATAGAAATACGGAGATTTTCAATCATTTAAAACAGTCTAACAGAAGAAATAAGCTCCAACAATCAACCTAGGATCTGGAGTCACGCAGTCATGAGCTACTAACATCAATACAACTGAGAAATAATACTGAAGTTTTAAGTTTCCAATTTCTAATACAGGAGGAAAAATAAGGAAAAGAGGGACGGGACAGCGAACGCCAGCTGCTACCTCGTCGGCTCTGAGAGAATAGCTGCTATCACCGCTCCGCGTCAAATCTCGGTGCACCTGGATCTGCACACACAGTGTGCAGGTAAGTAACGAAAACAACCTACGGTCTGAGGAGGTAGTGACGAACTCAACCTCCGTAAATAACAATTCGAATAATGAATATTTCAGAAATTAACCGAGAATATCAGTGACAATCATGTTATGTAAATGACCCTAGAACTTAGTCAAATCCGTGAATAACAAATAAATGCCATGTATGTAACATGCAACTCTCACAGGTGGTCCTCTCGGTACACATAATTGGCCATTGGCCCAGGGAAATCCATCCCGTAACATGTACGACGTGGTGACTTAGTCACTAAGTACCGAGGGAGCAGGCCAATTCAGCCTTTCGGAGAAATCCATCTCCGGGATATCACACTCATCCATAATTTGTACCAGGGAAATCCATTCCTCCATATCTCATAAACAGTATCTGTGCCAGGGAAATCCATCCCTCTATATCTCATATATCGGACAAATCCATGTCCAGGGAAATCCATCCCTTAATATCTCATATCTCGGACAAATCCATGTCCAGGGAAATCCATCCCTCAATAACTGTGCGCTCACTGGGGGTGTAAAGACTCTGGAGGTGCCGCCAAGGATATTGTAAGATTGCCACAACCTCGCCAAGGATATGGAACCATTGCCATAGCCCGGACCCGGATCGCCTAATATTTTTCAGGGACATCAAATACGACCTAAGGAACCATTGCCACAACCCCGCCATAACCAAATTACATATTTTGGCATTTTACTGCCATAACACTAGAAATCCGCGCGAGTCCCCTATTTTCGTGTGCGATAGCCCACGCCTCCGCTCCGGGCCCGGGCGCCCGGACCCGGATCGCCTAATATTTTTCAGGGACATCAAATACGACCTAAGGAACCATTCCCACAGCCCATCCATGATCAAATTACATATTTTGGCATTTTACGGCCATAACACTAGAAATCCGCGTGAGTCCCCTATTTTCGTGTGCTATAGCCCACCCCTCCGCCGTGGGCCCGGGCGCCCGGACCCAGATCGCCTAATATTTTTCCGGGACATCAAATACGACCTAAGGAACCATTGCCACAGCCCCGCCATGACCAAATTACATTTTTTGGAATTTTACGGCCATAACACTAGAAATCCGCGTGAGTCCCCTATTTTCGTGTGCTATAGCCCACCCCTCCGCCGTGGGCCCGGGCGCCCGGACCCAGATCGCCTAATATTTTTCCGGGACATCAAATACGACCTAAGGAACCATTGCCACAGCC
>ML273073.1:5011-21133 GCA_005239495.1 Nicotiana undulata
CCCAAACACCCCCACCCCCTACCCCTACCCCAAACTTTTAATATACCCCCTAAGTTTATTAAATTACACTTTGGCCTTATTTTCTACTATAAATACCCCCCATCCTTCTTCATTTTTTCCCACAAAAATCAATCGTTCTCTCTCAAATCTCTTACATTCTATCTATATTATTCTCTCAACTTACTATCAAGTATCCACTATCAAGATTCAAGTGATAAGTTTCAAATATTTGGGCAATATTTTTGAGCAACTTTCAAGCTTCAAATTAATTCATCAATTATTTGGAGCAATATTTTGGGGAATTTCTTCAACTTTCAATATTAATCACGGTGCACTCGTTCCATCTCCTAATTTTAATATATAATTTTTGCATATCATTTAATGCTTATTTTTTGTATTTACTTTACGTGTTAAATTTTTTTAGTTAATTTCGTGTTTAAATTATGGCACCTAAAAATATATTTGGCTTTAAGAAAACTAGTAAAAAAAGTAGTAAAGGTGAAAGTGGTAGTAATCCTAATCCCAACCCTTCTCCTAGAATTAGAACACATATTAGATGAAATGACTCACGTTGATGAAACTTCATTTTCCCAACCCCCCTATGTTATAATATTAATTTCAGAGAACAACTAGATCATGAAACTTTACAAAGACAAATTGGCAATGATATTTTTATTGAGGACGAAGAAAATGAGGAAGAAGAAAATGAGGAAGAAGAATTAGATGAAACACCAACTAGTCCCGCAACAGAAGCTCCAACTCAGACTCAATCTCGGTCTAGAGCTTTACCCCATGAACCTCCTATAAGGGGTAAGCCTAAGGGTGAACGTCTCAAAACATCACTTGGATGGAAATTTTTTAAACATGATAAAATCAATCAACGTGCTACATGTGGAATATGTAAACAAAACTTTATGCACACCAAAAGTGGTTGGACGGGGGGTTTAAGTAGGCACTTAGATTTCAATAATGGTCCGAGATATCCTAGTAATTCAAGCATCATCAGTAGCATCAGAGAGTACTTTTAGTGCGGCAAGATTTCAAATCAGAGATCATAGACATTCATTAGCGGAGGACATCCTAGAGATTTCCGTATTATTTAGAGATTGGATTAATTCCGAAAGAAGAAATCTTGGTTTTGAAAAATTAACCACTAGGGAAGAAGAAGAATACAATGGGATACTTAGCACTGGAAGCGATGACGGCATGGAACTCATGGAACATCAATCAACATTGCCAATCAACTGATTTTATATGTTTATCGCTATAAGCAATATGTCTAAGTGTTGAGTCTTCTTTTATACTTATTCCTTATGGTCATGACAGCTAAATGATAAAACCGATTTTTATATGTTTTTCCCTATAGGCATGATATCTAGGCGAATAAAGTTGTAAGCCAGTTTTCAAGCAAATTAAGCAAGAAAATTCCTAGAGACATGATTTCTAGTGCACACATGAAGGTTTGAGAACATGATTAATAATGCATAACTGATCAATGACCTAGAAACATGATTTCTAAGATGCAAATTCAACATAATGAGATAAACCCTATGAACATGGTTTCTAATGCAAATAAATATCATCACAATAGTCCTATAGGCATGGTTTCTACCCGATCCCCATAAAATTATATATAAAAGATCCCTCCCAGTTTTACCAATAACCCCAATATCTGTTTTTACAAAAATTATTATTACAGACCAGATAAAAATGAATTACATAATGAAATTACTATACTATAGGGAGCCTGGATAGGCCCAACAGTAAACATGAAATCCAGGCTTTCAACCAAGTCTGAAGTATGCCAGTATCTCATAGTACCCCGAATGGTATTTTGGGCATAGACATGAGAATTGGTCGAGCAAGTAAAGAGAATCAAGGTTAAGCACTTATAAAATTGGTATTTTTAGAAACGTTAAAGGGATGAAACCCTTGCCTTAGAGAAGATGAAAAACTCGGTCAATAGTAAGGAAACACAGGAAGTTTTAAAGAAAACTGGCGAAAGAACTTAAAAAAGTATCTCAAATCTACAAGGATCTGAACAGATTCAAGTAGCATAAGATTAGGTTTTAAAAAAAATGATAGAGATGAAAGAAAACTTAGTTCAAACCATAGATTCGAGCCATAAACACGAAAAAAATAATACTCGCAAACGGAGATGGCCATAGGTAAGCTCATGAAAAGATTTCGAACAAATCCGAGTTGAATCTGTTCGAAATTCTTTCATAAATCAACATAATCGAACAACCAGAAGAGGTAAGAGGCCGGTAGGGGTCGGAAATTACAAAAACCCCATGGAACAAGGAGTTTTTCGGTGACGGCGGCTAGGTTTTAGGGAGAGTGTTCGTGAGAGAAGAGGAGAGGTTAGGAAATGAAGACGGCGGAAAATGAGAGAGTGAGGATAGGGTTTGGGAGGTTGCTTAATTAAAAATGGTAACTATATCCTGGACCGTTGATCTCTTGAGATCAACGGCCAGGATTTGATCTTGATGGTGGGCGGGTTGGATGCGAACTGGGATTGGGGTGGATTGGGCTATGATTTAAAGTAATTGGGTTGGTCTAATCAGGTTAGGTCCAAAATTAAAATGAATTCAAAGGGGCTATTTGTTAAATATCCAATTAATTAATAAAATAATTCGTAAAAAAAATTAATAAATTATAAAAATAGTTTTCATGCATAAAAATGATTTAGAATAATTACTTAATATTATAAAAATATAAAAATCTATTTTCTTGTGAAATAGGGTAATTATGCATACATGGGCTATTATTGCAATTTAACCCAAAAAATATATATGTGGCTATTCGTGAAATAATTAATGCTTAGTATAAATATAAATGGTAAAATTAAGCCATAAAATTGTTATAAAGCCATTTGTTATGCAATTAGTAATTATTTATATAATAAAATACTGGGATAAATTAATAAAAATCCTTAGAAAAGTGCAGAAATTATGAAAAAATATTAATTGATGCTCATGTACTATTTTGAAGATAGATATGCATTTTGAAAATAATATAGGGAAAATTTGGGTATCAACATCTACCACCCAGTCAACTATGTTCCACTTAATCCCTCTTTCATGGCCACATATCTTTCCGGCTAAGGAATGGGAAATCTTTCTCCTGTTACATGAATTCAATTTTCATTTCATCCAGGAAAAGCCATATTTTTCCGTTCATTATCCAATGGATCTTTCCGTTCTAATACTCTATCCGAGAGTTATCAGTATTTATCAAATTTGTTCCTATCTAACGGAACGCTATTAGATCAAATGACAAAGACATTGTTGAGAAAAAGATGGATTTTCCCGGATGAAATGAAAATTGGATTCATGTAACAGGAGAAAGATTTCCCATTCCATGAATCGGGATCCTGATGCATATAGATACAAATGGTCCAATGGGAGCAAGAATTTCCAGGAAAATTTTGAACAGTCCGTTTCGGAGCAGAAGAGCCATTTACAAGTAGTGTTCGATCGATTACGTATTAATCAATATTCGATTGATTGGTCTGAGGTTATCGACAAAAAGTATTTGTCGAAGCCACTTCGTTTCTTTTTGTCCAAGTCACTTCTTTTTTTGTCCAAGTTGCTTTTCTTTTTGTCTAACTCACTTCCTTTTTTCTATGTGAGTTTCGAAAATCCCCTATTCATAGGTCCAAGATCTACATTTATGAATTGAGAGGTCCGAATGATCAATTATGCGATCAGTTGTTAGAATCAATAGGTCTTCAAATTGTTCATTTGAAAAACCTGAAACCCTTCTTATTGGACGATCATGATACTTCCCAAAAATCAAAATTCTTGATCAATGGAGGAACAATATCACCATTTTTGTTCAATAAGATACCAAAGTGGATGATTGACTCATTCCATANTCCGTACCTTTCGTTCAACGAGAAAATGGGTCAAATTCTACAGGATCAAACCTATGGGACTTAACAACAACAACAACAACAAACCCAGTTTGATCCCAACATGTGGGGTCTAGGAAGGGTAGTCTGTACGCAGACCTTACCCCTACCTAATGCAGATAGAGAGGCTATTTCCAATTGACCCTCGGATCAGGAAGGGCAAGAAGAAGAAGAGGGAAGCAAGGAAGTAAGAAAGATGGGGGGGAAATTCACATACCGTAATAAATGGTAAATATTATCCAATAATAGCAACAAGGAATACAATACCGGAGGCAAACAAAACCACATACCGTAATAAAAATCTAAGAATATGAAAGGAAATTCATGCTACTAAGCCTATCGGTGAATACTATAAACTACCTACTAACCTTCTACCTTAATCATCGACCTCCACACCCTCATATCAAGTGTCATGTTCTCAGTGAGCTGAAGCAGCGCCATGTACTACCTAATCACTTCTCCCTAGTACTTCTTAGGCCTACCTCGACCCGTTCTCAAACTCTCCATGGACAATCTCTCACACCTCCTAACAGGGGCATCAATGTTTCTTCTCCTAACATGTCCGAACCATCTCAGCCACGACTCCTGCATCTTGTCCTCCACGGAGGCTACTCCCACTCTGTCTCGGATAGCTTCATTTTAATCCTATCTCGCCTGGTACACCCACACATCCATCTCAACATCCTCATCTCTGCTACTTTCATATTCTGCACATGGGAGTTCTTGACTGGCCAACACTCAGCCCCATACAACATAACGGGTCAAACCACCACTTGATGAAACTTACCCTTAAGTCTTAACGGCACATTCCTATCACATAGAACACCGGTAGCGAGCCTCCACTTCATCCACCCCACTCCGATGCGATGTGTGACATCTTCGTCAATCTCCCTGTTACCCTGGATAATAGACCCGAGATACTTAAAACTCGCTCTCTTGCGGATAACTTGAGCATCAAGCTTAACCTCTACGTCTGCATCATGGATCTCCTTGAATTTGCACTCCAAGTATTATGTCTTGGTTCTACTCAGTTTGAAACCTTTAGACCCCAAGGTCTGTCTCCAAACCTCCAACCTCGCGTTAACACCACTACGCGTCTCGTCAATCAACATTATATCATCGGTAAATAGCATACACCAAGGCACCTCCCATTGGATGTGATGCGACAGTACATCCATCGCCAAGGCAAACAAAAATGGGCTAAGAGCCGATCCCTGGTGCAACCCCATCACCACAGGGAAATGGTCCGAGTCACCACCCACAGTCCTCACCTGAGTCTTAGAATCATCATACATATCCTTAATAACCCTAATGTACACTACCGGAACGTCGTTAACCTCTAAACACCTCCACAGTACCTTCCTCGGGACTTTATCGTATGTCTTCTCAAGGTCAATAAACACCATATGCAAATCCTTCTTCCTTTCCCTGTACTGCTCCACTAATCTCCTTACCAGATAAATTGCTTCCGTAGTCGAACGCCCCGGCATGAATCCAAACTGATTCTCGAAAATAGACACGCACCTCCTCATCCTGGCCTCCACCACTCTCTCCCAAATCTTCATAGTGTGACTCAATAACTTGATACCCCTATAATTGTTGCAATTTTGGATATCACCCTTGTTCTTGTAAAGCGGGACCATCGTACTCCACCTCCATTCTTCGGGCATCTTCTTTGCCTTAAAAATAACATTAAACAACCTAGTGAGCCGCTCCAAACCTATGGGACTTAAGGAATGATATAAAAAAAGAGGGAAAATATTCATATTAAATAAATATGAAGTAGAATAACCTAGATTCCAAATGAACAAATTCAAACTTGAAAAGGATCTTCCTTATTCTTTAAGAATGAGGGGCGGGATGTTCAGTACTGATTCTTACAGTACTGTTTGGGGAGTCGATAAGCTAATTCCTGTAGATGTAGATTTTCCAGGTTTCCCACCTAAACTGGAAGCGATTTACCCAACTCCATATCTGAAATGTATGAAATACGTATGAACGGAGGAAGAAAGAGAATTTTCTACTTAAATAGAGCACCCCTTCTGCATAGATTAGGCATACAAGCATTCCAGCCTGTTTTAGTGGAGGGGCGCGCTATTTGTTTACATCCATTAGTTTGCAAGGGATTCAATGTTGATTTTGATGGAGATCAAATGGTTTTTCATACCTTTATCCTTGGAGGCTCAAGTAGCGGCCCGTAGAGTCAAAATTAAAGTAAGTCCTTATGATTCAACCAAAAGGCGTATAATTTATCGACTCCATGATCAAGACAATAGGCTGAATCCCGTGAAACCATTTTGATAGAAGTTCATTTATATATTTTTTTTATAAATAAAATCGACTTCGATTCTTGAATAATCCACATCACTTCTGATTCTATTGGAACACAAGATTCCCATTTTCTGTGGAAAAGGCCCGTAAATAGTAGACATGCGAGACTCAAAATCTCGTGCTAAATAACGTGGAGGTTCGAGTCCTCTTCAGGGAAGAATATTGATAAATGCTATAATTGGAGATACCATTGTTTCTGGTACAGAAGTTCCTATAAAAATGGGAAATGCCCTACCTTTGAGTGCGGTTTGAACTATTGATTTACGTAATTGGAAATAACCAATTAGGTTTACGAAGAAACCTAGAAATTGATCACTGATCCAATTTGAGTACCTCTGCAGGATAGACCTCAACAGAAAACTGAAGAGTAACGACATCACTTATTCCATCATTTCCAGGGGAAAGCGAACTCAAGTGAAGTTAAGTCGAGTCTGCTTCGCACCTTTGCTGTCGGGCATTCACTGCCAGTCACTCCTAAATCTACCTGGTATGGACTGCTAAATCGATTCTGATTAAAAATCCTCTCTGAAGCCCGTGTATATAAGTCAAAGATGTGACTTTCACAAGTCCGATTGCTCTTTGCCGTCAAATGGAAAGTTAGCTCATAGGGCTTTTCTGGTACTCTACGAAAGATGCATAAATTGTACTGCTGAACCGATCTTGATTAGGGCGGGTAACCATCTTATAATTGAAGATAAGCACCGAAAGTAAGAGAAGTGAGGCGTTCGGGACCTATTCTAGTAGAGGAACCAACCCCAGAAAACCTGACCAAAAGGCTAAGTTCCCGTCACTGACCTTACTTCGGACTATGTGGTTGATCCGCTGAGAAAAGACGGTAAGGCAAAGAGAAAGTAGCAGCCACCGCTTCCGATCCTGCTCCTCTACAGTTTTTGGCCCCATATTAAGGGTTTGCTCCTCGCGAATAAAAGGATTCAAAAAAAAATTAATTTGAATTAAACTAGAATAGTCAATCTTAAGTTTATATATATATATATATATATATATATATATATATATATATATATATATATATATATATATATATATATATATATATATATATATATATATATATATATATATATATATATATATATATATATATATATATATATATATATATATATATATATATATATATATATATATATATATATATATATATATATATATATATATATATATATATATATATATATATATATATATATATATATATATATATATATATATATATATATATATATATATATATATATATATATATATATATATATATATATATATATATATATATATATATATATATATATATATATATATATATATATATATATATATATATATATATATATATATATATATATATATGTATTTACTGAGTAATACCTTGAACGTGGGATTCTTTGAGATTTCATTCAATCTATTAGTAATTTGTATATCTTGTTTGAATAGATAACTAAACTTTTTAGTTTTATAAATAGAAATCTAAAAGGGCTGTATTTGCTAGAGAATTGGGGTGTTCCGATCTTAATGCATGACTACTTAACGGGGGTGACTCGATTGGTGAAATAGTATCTCTCCCCCAAAAAGCATGTTTTTTTACCGACACACAAAGAAAATATTTTATTGCGAATGAACAAGATATTGAGGAATTATCCATACGTAAAATCAGAATTATTGATACGAGCCTTTTCCACAGAAAAGGGGAATCTTGTGTTCCAATAGAAGATAAAGTGATGTGGATTATTCAAGAATCGAAGTCGATTTGCTTTATAAAAAAAGATATCTATGAACTTCTATGAAATTGGTTGATTTGCCCTTTCCCCTCCTTTCTTTGTAGATTATTAGCCCCGGGACACCTATACCAAAAGCTCAGTGTGCAATTTGCATGAAATCTATTTTATCTCATGTCTGGTACTAGATGGTTCCACTCTGCAAGAACTCCGAGTCATTTTTTTGAAGCTCATACTATTCATCATAAATGATCATCTTGCCCCGAATGACTTGGACCAATAGGGAAATCAGTAGCTTGATCGAACCAAGCCTCTGCAATTTCAGAATCTCCCTGTTGAATGGCCTGTTCTCCCCGGCCGGAATAGGTAGCTCAATTCCTTCCCTTAGAACCGTACGGACTTGAGAATTTCTTGCCTGTCTCATTCCAATATTGTGCTTCCGAGGACGACATTGCTTCTTTGAACATTTGAGGCTCATTTTCCAACAAAAATGTCAGAAAGTTTGGTTCAAAGGAAGTAGTTGTATTTTCCTCATTAAACGTACTTTCCTTTTCTTCTTCTCGAGGTCGCTTAGATTTTTCACTAGACGACTCGCATTTATTTTTATACGGNACGCAATGGAACCGTAGACAGTCAAGTGAAATCCAATCCACGAAATAATTTGATCTATGGACAGCATCATTGTGGTAAAGGTCGTAATGCCAGAGGAATCATTACCGCAAGGCATAGAGGGGGAGGTCATAAGCGTCTATACCGTAAAATAGATTTTCGACGGAATGAAAAAGACATATATGGTAGAATCGTAACCATAGAATACGACCCTAATCGAAATGCATACAT
Source organism: Nicotiana undulata (assembly GCA_005239495.1). NCBI lineage: Eukaryota > Viridiplantae > Streptophyta > Magnoliopsida > Solanales > Solanaceae > Nicotiana > Nicotiana undulata. The sequence goes on from ML273073.1 coordinate 13,835, forward strand.
TTGTCTCATACACTATGGGGATGGTGAGAAGAGATATATTTTACATCCCAGAGGGGCTATAATTGGAGATACCATTGTTTCTGGTACAGAAGTTCCTATAAAAATGGGAAATGCCCTACCTTTGAGTGCGGTTTGAACTATTGATTTACGTAATTGGAAATAACCAATTAGGTTTACGAAGAAACCTAGAAATTGATCACTGATCCAATTTGAGTACCTCTGCAGGATAGACCTCAACAGAAAACTGAAGAGTAACGACATCACTTATTCCATCATTTCCAGGGGAAAGCGAACTCAAGTGAAGTTAAGTCGAGTCTGCTTCGCACCTTTGCTGTCGGGCATTCACTGCCAGTCACTCCTAAATCTACCTGGTATGGACTGCTAAATCGATTCTGATTAAAAATCCTCTCTGAAGCCCGTGTATATAAGTCAAAGATGTGACTTTCACAAGTCCGATTGCTCTTTGCCGTCAAATGGAAAGTTAGCTCATAGGGCTTTTCTGGTACTCTACGAAAGATGCATAAATTGTACTGCTGAACCGATCTTGATTAGGGCGGGTAACCATCTTATAATTGAAGATAAGCACCGAAAGTAAGAGAAGTGAGGCGTTCGGGACCTATTCTAGTAGAGGAACCAACCCCAGAAAACCTGACCAAAAGGCTAAGTTCCCGTCACTGACCTTACTTCGGACTATGTGGTTGATCCGCTGAGAAAAGACGGTAAGGCAAAGAGAAAGTAGCAGCCACCGCTTCCGATCCTGCTCCTCTACAGTTTTTGGCCCCATATTATGGGTTTGCTCCTCGCGAATAAAAGGATTCAAAAAAAAATTAATTTGAATTAAACTAGAATAGTCAATCTTAAGTTTATATATATATNATCTCATGTCTGGTACTAGATGGTTCCACTCTGCAAGAACTCCGAGTCATTTTTTTGAAGCTCATACTATTCATCATAAATGATCATCTTGCCCCGAATGACTTGGACCAATAGGGAAATCAGTAGCTTGATCGAACCAAGCCTCTGCAATTTCAGAATCTCCCTGTTGAATGGCCTGTTCTCCCCGGCCGGAATAGGTAGCTCAATTCCTTCCCTTAGAACCGTACGGACTTGAGAATTTCTTGCCTGTCTCATTCCAATATTGTGCTTCCGAGGACGACATTGCTTCTTTGAACATTTGAGGCTCATTTTCCAACAAAAATGTCAGAAAGTTTGGTTCAAAGGAAGTAGTTGTATTTTCCTCATTAAACGTACTTTCCTTTTCTTCTTCTCGAGGTCGCTTAGATTTTTCACTAGACGACTCGCATTTATTTTTATACGGATAAATATTCTCGAAGAATTCAGCATTATCGAATTCGATTATCGTATTAATATGAATGTCACAATTTTCTGATTTATGAACCGGAAAACGATATGCTTTACTATTTCTTGCATATCCTATGAAAATGCAATCAACCGCTTTCGGTCCAATCTTCACACTTTTGGGTTTAGGAATTTGCACTTTAGCCAAACGCCCCCACACTTTAAAATATTTTAAGTTGGGTTTCATACCTTTCCATTTTTCATATGGAATAGATTTCATTTTGTTATGGGGAACTCGGTTGAGTATTTGATTCGATGTAAGAATAGCTTCCCCTCACAAGTTCTGGGGTAAACCTGAACTTATCAATAAGGCATTCATCATCTCCTTTAATGTTTTATTTTTTCTTTCCGCAATTCCATTAGATTGCGGTGAGTAAGGGGCAGTTGTTTGGTGAATAATGCCATATTCAAAACATATTTCTTCAAACGGAGATTCATATTCACCGCCCCTATCACTTCTTATCATTTTGATCTTTTTGTTTAGTTTCGTTTCAACTTCATTTTTGTATTGCTTGAATGCCTCAATTGCTTCATATTTACTATTAAGTAAGTAAATATAGAAATATCTAGTACTGTCGTCAATAAAAGTTATGAAATACTCTTTCTCACCACGAGATGGTATTGACTTCATGTCGCAAATATCTGTGTGAACTAAGTCTAAGAGATTTGAATTCCTTTCAACTAACTTATAAGGATGTTTAACATACTTTAATTCCACACATATTTGACATTTCGATTTATTGCATTCAAACTTAGGCAATACTTTCAAATTAATCATTTATCACAAAGTTTTGAAGTTGACGTGGCATAAACGTTCATGCCATAAATTATTTGACTCAAGCAAGTAAGAAGAAGCTGAAATTTTATCCATATCAATGACAATTACATTGAGTCTGAAAAGGCCCTCCGTAAGGTAGCCTTTTCCTACATACATTTCATTATTACTAACACAACATTGTCGAAAACAAAGATACACTTAAATACATTCTTGACTAGAAGTGATGTCGAGACTAAATTCTTTCGCATTTCAGGAACATGAAGGACATCATTTAGAGTCACAATCTTTACAGAAGTTATCTTCAAAGCTATCTTGCACGTTCCTTCAATTTTTGCAGTAGCACAATTTGCCATAAAACTGTCTCGTTGGGTCCAGCGGGAGCATAAGAAGTAAAAAACTCCTTGTTAGCACAAACATGACGAGTTGCCCCTGAATCAATCCACCATTATCTAGAATTTCCGACTAGGTTGCACTCCAAAAGAATGGCACATAAATCGTCTATTTCATCATTCTTCTTAATCATGTTTGCTTGACTTTTCTTCTTGTCCTTCTTTGGTGCACGACATTCAGCAGCCTTGTGTCCAACATTTCTACAGTTGTGGCAATTACATTTGAACTTCTTTTTTGCTTGAGTAATTCTTTGGTCCAGACGACTTCTTTCTCTTTTTGCTCGTTGAAGCTTCCTCAACAATATTTGCACCCATAATTGTTGATTTCCACGAGACTTCTTCTTGGAAGCCTTGTTGTCCTCTTCAATCTGTAGACGAACAATAAGGTCTGCAAGCGTCATTTCAAGTAATTCTTAAAGTCCTTCCACATCGGAGGCAGTTTTTCAATAAATGCTGCAACTTGAAATGCTTCATTTATGACCATACCTTCAGTCATAAATTTATAATTAGTAAAATAATCAATATCTTGAATAAAAATATTGACTCAGTTTATACCTTCGGAAAGGAGGTCATGAACAATAACTTGCAACTCTTGGACTTGCGTTATGACAGATTTACCGTCAACCATTTTGAAATCAAGAAATTTGATGGCCATAAACTTCTTTAGTCCAGCATTTTCAGTCTTGTACTTCTTTTCAAGAGTATTCTAGAATTCTCTTGATGTTTTCATGACGCTATAAACATTGTACAAGTCGTCTTCCAAGCAACTTCCAATATAGTTTTTGCATAAAAGTCAGAATGCTTTCATGCCTCAGTGACCACAAATCGCTCATTTTAATGAGTTTCTTCTCCCAGAACTGGAACGTCTTCGCTGATAAAGCGTTGTAAATTGAGTGTGGTTAGGTAGAAGAACATTTTCTGCTGCCAATGTTTAAAGTCCACACCGGAAACTTTTCGGGTTTTTCTGTTGGTGCCATCGCCGGTGGAGGAGTTGTGCGACTTGAAGACGCAGTTGTCGTTGCAGCAGTAATCCTAACAGAACCATTCTGTTGTTCCGCACTTGTTGTCATTTTTCTGTAAAATAATTGACAAATAGAATTAGTATCTCGGTGAAGTTTTTATATCTTCAAACTGAATACAAGCAACCGAGTTTTTATATCTCGGATTGAGTAGAAAGTCACAAAGACTTTAATCTCAAAGTGGAGTAGATAATCCGAAGATTTTAATCTCCAAAACGGGAGTAGAAAATCAATAAGATTTTAGTCTCCCAAAGCAGAATGTAAGATGAATACAGAAATAAATATTAAATTTCTTAAGCTTTTTATCACTTTGTACTCAAAATCAATAAATCAATAAACGTTAGTTTAGGGGGAAAAACAAAGCAGAAAAAATTCTGAGCACACAAGTTTCTTGTGTTTCCTTAAGGAATTTAATCCCCTCACAATGCCCAAGGTTGCGGATTAATTCCTCCCATAATAGAACGGAATAACTATTTTGTGATAGCGTCACTTCAAATCACAGAATTCCGGCGAACTCAAATGACGGAGCAAATTACACAAAATGCTTACGTTTTGCTTTTGAAAAAACCAATGCAGTATGTAGAAAATTGAGGGGAGAAATTTCAGATTTTTCAGTAGTGGAAAATGAGGCTAAGCCTCTCTATTTATAGACAATGAAAGGGTGAGATGAAGATGTGCAATCCAAGAGGTGCCTCTTCCATTTCCCATTCACACCCAATGAAAGGGTGAGATAAAGAGGTGCAATTCAAGATGTGCCTTTTCCATTTCCCATCCACACCCGAGAGGTGTCTCTTCCATTTCCCATTCACACCTCTTAATAAAAATGCAACAGGGAAACCTCCAGCAATGTCACCCCCCAACCTTACCTTTTCTTCTTCTTCTTGGGGTAAAAATTCTCCAATCATGCGCCAACCGTTGCTGCCAAAGACACCGGAGTTGCTGCCTTCAAGTCTTCAACCAGTCGCTCTCCCGTTTTGGCACTAAATAATTTTTATTGGAGAATGCTCATAACATAAGTGACTAATATTTGTGGTGCAACTTCAAATTTTGAGATGCCAATTTTTCTATGTTGGCTTACTGTTTGAGCTTTAGCAAGATAAAGGTGAACGATTATGTTGATGCAGATAGAAAATTTTATTGGACATCCTGATGCCTTCATTATCAATCCTTCCACTATAGAAATTATGGCAAGATTTAGTGAACACATGCTTTTGTTGTTAACTACTTCCGCCGTGATTCGTGAAGTACCTGCCCTACAATTTAACTCTTGATATTTTATACTTGCATCCTCCTTTTCATGTTCTTCATTACCAAGATATACTACAGTTGCACTTGCTATTTCAACAAATAATACCCTTCTCCTAAATGTTAGTTCTTATTTTCATCAAAGGTGAATAATTTGGAGAAGGAAAACTGTGAAGATAAAGGTAAGTAGGTTCCACATAAAGTAAGGTTAGTTTTTTTAAAGAAAAAAAAAGGAAAAGAAATTAAATTTGAAAGTTTCACACGTTCAAACATGAATAAAAACACACACTTTCCCATATAATACTGAGGGGTTTACTTGCCATACTTAAAGGTCACTTAAAATGTAAAATATTTATCTGGTCATTGAGGACAACCTAAAAGGATCGTTTATCTATTTTGCTTTTTTTAAGTCGTAACATAACAAACTATGTAACTTGTAGTTTTTAAACCATTTGTCTACAGAAAAATAGTGCAATGCATACCACGTGGTCAGTAGTTCAATCTTGATGTGAATTTTAAATTCATATATTAGTTTCTTAACATTTTGAAATTCGTAATTTATTACATAGTATAGACAAGAGTGGTCTATTGCTCTTTCCTTATGCCTATTTCGGTAGAAGGGGTTGGTTCACAGGAACAACCTTTGTAACTTCATGGTATACCATAGATTAACCAGTTCTTATTTTGAAGGTTGTAATTTCTTAACTGTAGAGGTTTCTACTCGTGTTGATAGTTTAGCATTGGTATTTGTTAAGTCATTCAGATAGTGACAACATATTTTTAGTTATGCATTACACACCTTGTGATGACCCAAAAGGTCATCCAAAGTAATTTTAGTTAAATCTGTATTCCGAGACCCCGAAAGCCTCCGTTAATCTCACCTTGATATGCGTGCGCAGCCCGGGCGTGTTGCCGGGAAGCTTTTATGTGAAAACTTGATGAAAATAGAATTTTATGATAATTGAGTGAATAAAGTTGACTTGGGTCAACATTTTTGGTAAACGGACCTGAACCCGTGATGTGACGGTCTCGGAGGGGTCCGTAGGAAAATATGGGACTTGGGCGTATGCCCGGAATCGAATTCCGAGCTCCCAAGCCCGAGAAATAAATTTTTAAAGAAAATTATTTTCTGAAAATAATAAAGGATTTTGAAAATGAATTATTATGTGAAAACCGTGTTACCGAGCCCGTATTATGGTTCCGGAGCCCGGAACAGGTTTATTATATGTTATGTGACTTATCTGTGAAGTTTGGTGTAAAACGGACTTGGAATGACGTGTTTCAGATCAAAATTGGAAAAGTTAAGTTTTATGAAGTTTTAAGAAAATTCTATGAGTTTTAAGGTTTAATTCGTTGATTTTGATGATATTTTGATGATTTAAAAGCTTGAATAAGTCCGTAGGATGTATTGGGAGTCGTGTGTGCTTTTGGTTTAGAGACCCGAGGGCTCGGGTGAGTTTCGGGTAGCTAACGGGATGTGAAATGCATGAAAAATCTGGTGTTCTTGGCATGTTTCTGATGTCTGGTGTAATACCCTTCGCGAACGCGGCCAAGGGCTCGCGAACGCGAAGGGTAATTGGTGTGGCTTGGGTTTTGTTCTACGTGAACGCACGGGTACGGTTTGGAACGCGGAGCTATGGGGGTACTGCTCTACGCGAACGCAACGCCCCTCTCGCGAACGTGTAGTGTTATAGGGTGGGGTCTGGGGTCAGGTAGGTTTGTTCTTCGCGAACGCGGGCAGAGGCTCGCGAACGCGAAGGGTAATTGGTGTGGCTTGGGGTTTGTTCTACGTGAACGCACGGGTACGGTTTGGAACGCGGAGCTATGGGGGTACTGCTCTACGCGAACGCAACGCCCCTCTCGCGAACGTGTAGTGTTATAGGGTGGGGTCTGGGGTCAGGTAGGTTTGTTCTTCGCGAACGCGGGCAGAGGCTCGCGAACGCGAAAGGTTAGGGAGTCTGACCTTTGCGAACGCGGCCCTGGCTCCGCGAACGCGTAGGTCGCAGCAGCTAACCCTTCGCGAACGCGGCTGCCCAGTTATTAAAAATACCCAAAACAGAATACCATACGAGAATATCACATTTTCAGCCTTCTTCTTCTCCTCCCACCCCCATTGACGATCCTCAAGCTAATTTCCCTCCATAAACATTGGGTAAATGATCTTAACTTCTAATTCTCCCATTTCCTTCCATAATCACTAGAAAATCTAGGCCTAAAATCATAAAATCAAGTAGAAATTAGGGGTTTTGGGTAGAGTTAGGTTTTTGAAAAAATTGGGTGATTCAACCTCAATTTGGGGGCGGATCTTGAAACAAATTATATATTTTAGCTCATGGGGTAATGGGTGATCGGGTTTTGGTCCGAGCCTCGTGTTTGGACCAAGCGGGCCCGGGGTCAAATTTCGGTAATTTTGGAAGAATGCTAGAAATTGAATATCTAGGCTATGGGATTGTGTTATTGAGTTTTTATTGATATTATTGAATTAATTATGCCTAGATATCGTTGTTTC
>ML273074.1:0-37759 GCA_005239495.1 Nicotiana undulata
ATGTCACGTGGTGACTTGGTGTTTTACTGGTTTGTGGAATTGTGTACATGTTCTGTGTGTTTGCATTACTCAGACTGTAATTTATTTTCATTACTACTGAGGTTGCGTACTCATAAAGACTCCCTGTGCCTCTGTGCACAGATCCAGGTACTAGTTCGCAGCAGTAGCTGACGTATTTGATCGCAGCATTTCACGGGATTTCGAGGCACCTGTCCAGCGTCCACAGCTTCTCCATTTCCCTTCCTTATGTAGTTTTAGCATTTGATTCAGAGACATATGTTATAGTTTTAGCAGAGTTAGATTTATTTATTCTTAGATGCTCATGACTATTGACTCCAGTTCTTGGGAGGTTGTTTGGGTTAATATGGGAACGCTAATACTTAATTATATTAATTATGATGTGGTTGCTTGCTTATTATTTAATTGTGAACTATTATAATTGAACAAAAGCGCAGTAAGGTGATGGTTGGCTAGCCTAGTTCCACGATAGGCGCCATCACGGCCTGTTAGGATTTAGGGTCGTGACAGTGAGAGATAAGGAAGAAGAAGGGGGAAGGAACGGGGGTCTTCACGGGATCCAGTCTCTGTTTGTTTTTTGAAGAAGAAGATGCCTCAACCATGGGGAATACGGCGGATGGGGTCATAGAGACCAGGTCCTCTCATTTTTAGGTCTAGGTCTTGTTTAATAGATGAGGAAAACGGTTCGGGTTGGCGGGTCGTGGGTTTTGGGTTTTGGGTTGGGGTGTGGGAATTGGGCTGAATTTGGGGTACTGGGCCACTGATTTTGGCCCAATTTGGACACCCCTCTTTTCTCATTCTTTTAGCCACTTTAGGTTCAAAATTTTAATTTAAATCTATTTTTGGCTAGCCTATTTATTTATTTTATCTAGTGACGGACTAATGCAATTAATTAATTAATTAATTAACCTAAGAATGCGATCTTCGATTTTTAGTTATTTAAAAGATGCATTTAATAACGTAATTCAATCCTAAAAATGCAAGTTAAAACCTAAGATGGCATGAAATGAAAATGTGACAATTTTTTTATAATTTTTCTATAATTTTAAAGTATTAAACATGCATGAAATGCAACTAAATAGAGAAAAACTCCTAAAATTCATAAAAAACATATTTTTGATTATTTTTAGGAGTAATTTCCATGCGGGGCAAAAATTGGGTGTTCACACATGATTTCTATTATGTTCAAGGTAATTGCAATCTTCACAGTACAAGTATTAGCTTTAAGTAACCCTCAAGCAGTGCCATGGGGTGATCCAGGACACAACTATTTGGTGTACGCCCGCATGCCCGTCACTTGAAAAGTGTGTCACCTTAATTAATATCAAATATCATATAACTTGGGGAACCCTCATATCCAAGGTTGAAGACGTTACTTACCTCAAAACCGGCTAAAACACTACTCTGCAATGCCTTTGTCTCTAAACTCAGCTTCCGAACGCTCCAAATCTACCAACAATCAGATGTATATCATTATAATATGCTAAGGAACGAATCCCAATCGAAATTTATCAAAAATACTCAAAATCTCAAAATTGGCCAAACCCGACCCCCCGTGCCCACGTCTCGAAATCCGAGAAATATTTACAAAATTGAAATCCTTATCTTCACCCGAGTCTACCCATATCAAATTTACCAAAATCCGACCCCAAATACCCTTTCAAATCATCACAACAATTTCCCAACTTTTCTTCCCATTTTTCCCCAATTTCCACTTTGATTCCACAAATTACATGGTAATAATCAATACTAGTTCGTGAAATTAGACCAAAAGTGATTAAGGAACACTTACCACAAGACTCCCACTGAAAATCTCTCCAAAATCTCCCTTCTCCCGATCTCTCTAATGGAGTTTTGAAAAATGGCCAAAAACCCTCGTTTTTGAACTTAAAGTTTTCTGCCCAGGCATTACTCACTGCGATCGCGGCAATAGGCACGCGATTGCGAAGAACAAAACACCTGCCCACTAATTCAACCCTATGCTATCGCAATATTAACCACGCAATCGCGATTCTACTAGGCCCAAACTCACGCGATCGCAATCGTTCCCACGTGATCGCGATGCACAACAGTCGCCTCCCTCGCGCGCCTCATTTACGCTACGCGATCGCGAGCTTCCCCACGCGATCGCACTGGACAACTTTTGTACCCCACGCAGTTGCAATTCCCTTCACGCGATGACGATTCACAAGATTCTTCCCTTCCCCAGCTAGGCCTACGCGATCGCAAGCCTCCTCCCGCGATCGCGTAGAAGGAAACCATATGAAAAACACCAGAAAATTCTGCAACTTCCCAACTTCCAAACTTGGTCCGCTAACCACCCGAAACACACCCGAGACCCTCGGGACCTCAACAAAATATACCAATATATCCTAAATGATCATTCGAATTAGTCGAGCCTTCGAAACACCAAAAACAACATCAAAACTCCAAAAGCTCATCGAATTCAAGCGTATGAACATTCAAATTTCTAAATTCTACCAACGATGCCGAACTACCCAAGGCAACTCTGATAGACCTAACATTTTGCAGACATATCCAAAATGACATCACGAACCTGTGCCAACTGTCGGAATTTCATTTCGACCCTGATAACCTATTTTCCACTACCGACCGAAAATCGCCAAAAACTAAGTTTCGCCAATTAAAGCCTAATTCCACATCAAACATTACAAAAATATTTCGGACACACTCCTAAGTCTCAAATCACCTAACGAAGCTATCCAAACCATAACATCCGCACTCCGAGGTCATTTCCAAATAAGTCAACTCCCGGTTGACTTTTCCCAACTCTAAGGCTATTTTTAGAGACTAAGTGTCTCAATTCCCTCTTTGACCACTCCGAACCCGAACCAACCAACTCTAACACCTCATGAACAGTCTAACCAAGCTATAACAAGGCATAAACAGAGAAAATAATGCATGTTCTACGTAATGACCGACCGGGTCGTTACAAGTTCGTTCGAGGAACTATCATTACCTTACAGTCTTCAGTATGTTGACAGCCAATGTTTTTTAGTACTTCATTACAGGCTTCGTAGACTAGAGTAATAGTTAGATAGAGTCGCGGGCTTTTTATATTAATCCATGTTGGTTATAAATATATTTCAGAATTGTATTAGTATTTATGCACTCTGATTTATATCATTCAGACTTTCAGTATATTAGCATGTGTTAGTTTATCTTCCATTTTCAGTATGTTATGATATCACATGTTGATTCAGCCAGCCAGTTGGTTCGCTCGGTCACATGTAGTTAGGCACCGAGTTTCGTGCTATGTCCAGGCCCAGGTTCGGGGCGTGACAATTATAGCCAATATATTTCTGAGAGGAAAATCAGTTATTACAGAAACAGGATGACATTGAAAATAAGGTCTCAACTTTCTAGATGCCATAATTAATGTTAAAGCAAGTTTTTAGGTGAGGATATCGTGTCTCAGCATCCAACGGAGATTTGCTAACATAATAAATTGGATATTGTTTACCTATATCTTCTCGTACCAACATCGCACTTACCGCCATTTGTGATACGGTAAGATAAATGAGCATCCTTTCTCCTTCTTTCGGTTTAGCTAGCATAGGTGGATTTGACAAATATGATTTTAGATCTTTGAAGGCTTGTTGGCATTCGTCAATCCACTCGAATTGGTTTTTCTTTTTCAATACTAAAAAGAATTTAAAACTTTTTTCTGAAGATTTTGAAATAAATCTCCCCATGGTTGTTATCCTTCCTGTTAATCTCTGCACCTTTTCTTTTTTGCTTGTGAGTACATCCATTATCTCTTCAGTAGCTTTGATTTGTGCAAGATCACTTCACCTGTTAGAAACAAAAAAAACTATAACTTACCTGAAGCCATGCCAAAAGCACATTTTTCTGGATTTAGCTTCATATTATATTTGCGGAGAATTTCGAAAGTGCTTGACAGGTGTTGAAAATGATCCCCTTATTGTGTTGATTTGACTAACATATCCTCAATATAGACTTCCATGGTCTTTCCCAGATGTTCTTGGAACATCTTAGTCACCAATCTTTGGTATGTAGCTCCTGCGTTTTTAATAGCATGACTTTGTAGCAGTAAGTCCCCCTATCTGTAATAAATGAAGTCTTTTCTTCATCCAGAGGGTCCATCTTTATTTGGGTATAACCTGAATATGCATCTAAAAAACTTAACATCTCATGACTTACGGTAGAATCAATTAATTGATCTATATGCGTCAAAGGAAATGAATCTTTACGACAAGCTTTATTTAGATCAGTATAATCTATGCAAACCTGTCATTTCCAATTCTTTTGTGGGACTACCATAATATTAGCTAACCAGTCTGGGTACTTTACCTCTTGTATGGACCCAATTTTTAAAAGTTTTTGTACCTCATCTTGGATTACTTGATTTTGGAAGGATCCTTGCTTCCTTTTCTTCTGCTTGACTGGTGGGTATGAGGGGTCCTCATTCAGTTTGGGGTCATCACCTCCAGTGGTATACCTGTCATATGTGAATGCGACCAAACAAAGCAATATGTGTTAGCTTATAAAAATTCAATGAACTTACCTTTCATTTCTGGGCTCATATTTGCTCCGATGTAAACTTTTCTGTCTGGACAAGGTTTAAATAGAATTATAGCTTCGAGTTCTTCAGTTTTTATTTTGATGTCTTCATTCTCTTCTGGTGCTTGAATACATGGGGTCTTGAATCTACATCAGTCTGTCTTGAAATCCCTTCAGTTGAGGTATGTATTACTATATCCTCAACTCAATTCTGTAGTTGCTAATTCTCATCTGCAATATCATTCGATGTGCTTGAAACCACCACTGAATTGATACTTTTAGAGGCCTGCTGATATCCACGGATTTATCAAATCCCCCATTGTAAAGGAAATTTAATAACTTGATGCAATGTGGACGGTACAACATCCATATCATGAATCCATGGCCTTCCTAGAATCATATTATAAGACATGTCAACATCTATCACCTAGAACTATGTATCCTTGATAACTCCCTATACAAATGTGGTAAGCACTATTTCCCTTTACGTGATAACACTTGAATTATCAAATCCAGACAAAGATCGCTCCTTTGGTACCACCTTGTCTCTAGCTTGGATTTCATTCACCACCCTTAGCAGAATGATATTTACGGAGCTTCCTGGATCAATCAAAACTCGTTTAACGTTAGTATCATGTACAAGTAAAAATATTACCATCGCATCGTTGTGAGGAATTAACAAGCCATCTGCATCCCCATCATCAAACATTTTATTGTCTTCATCCAAAACTTGGCGAACTCGCTTTCCATGAGTGACCGTGACTTTTGATGCCTAATTTACACCTATATATGTCAGACCATTGACCTCATCTCCCCACTTATAAGATTGACTATTCTCTTTGGAGACGGAGGTTTCAGAGGCTCTAGTCTATTCTTAATATATGATTGCCTACCTTACTCACTTAACAAGTAAGTTAAATAACCCTGCTTCAACAAATGCTCGACTCCGCCTTGTAATAACCTACAATCTGTTGTTTTATGGCCATGATCATTGCGAATATCGCACCAAAATCTGGATTTCTTTTGCTTGGATTTGATCTCATTTCTTTAAGCCATCGCACTTTATCTCCCATACTTCTTAAAACATCTACTACTTGGAGGTACTAACAATTAAGTTGTAATCTCAGATCCTCACATGTGTATTGGAATCACTACCTCGCATATTCCGTTCCTTTCTTAATCAAGATCATGAACCCGCATTTTTTGCCTTGATCTGGACTTAGATCGTATGTTTTCCTATTTAGACCGTGAATCTTGCTCTGCAGGTCCCATGTAAGGTTCATACCTATTTTTTCCAGATCATTTTTCGGATTCTGAACGTCTCGATCCCGTTCTTTCATCAACCCTTGGCTGTGAACCCGTATCTTCTTCTATCTGCAACTTCGTGTTGTACCTATTGTACACATCATTCCACGTTGTTGCAAAAAAATCTCACAAACTTTGCTTCAGTCTCCTCGTAGCTTCTGAACTTTTCTCGTTTAAATTGCTCGCGAATGCCATAGCTGCCCAATTGTCAGGTACTCGTGGTAGCATCATCCTCTCGCATTGGAATTTATCCACAAATTCCCTAAGCAATTCTGTATTTCCTTGTTTTACCTTAAAGATGTCTTTCATCCTTTTTTCAACCTTCTGAGCTCCCGAATGTGCTTTTATGAACGAATCTGCAAGCTCGGCAAAAGAATCAATAGAGTTTTCAGGTAAAAGAAATACCATATTAACGCCCCTTTTGTGAGTGTTTCACCAAACCTTTTAACCAAAACCGATTCGATTTCCTGCTTGGTTAAGTCATTGCCCTTCACGCCAGTTGTGAACGCAGTTACGTGATCACGAGGGCCAGTTGTTCCATCATATTTTGGAATATCAGGCATTTAAACTTTTTAGGAATTGGCAAAGGAGCCGCACTTGGCTTCCAGGGCTGCTGTGAATAATTATCAATATCTACTCCTTTTTCACGGGAGGTACGCCATGTATTTGTTCTATGCGATCGTTCTGCTCTTTCAACTTTTTCAGCAAAGTTAGTACCAAATTTTGTAAATCTGAGTTATTTGATGTATCGGACCTCTCATCGCAAGATTCATTGGGAATTTCTCCACTACCAGAATTGTCAAGTCCCGAGCGTGGGTTTTCTAAAGTCGTTGTATTGACTGGTGGAGGAGTTTGTGGTGCGTTAGGCAGCCCCCAAGGCTTGAAGAGCACTATTCACGTGTTCTGCAATCATTGTTTTAAAACGCCTTGTTCGATAGTTTTTTCGTCCCCTTGTTGATCATTAGCCTGTGATGTAGATCTCTCAGGTGATCCTTCACGGGACTGACGAGGGGATCCTGTTGGAGAGTGGTGTCGTGATGTTCCCTCTTGTGGGTTCGGTTGGTTATTGTCGTTACCAGTTGACATACTTTGGTTGTGAGAAAGAAGAATTTGGAAATTGAAAAGATTATCAGATTCACAGTAACGGAACCAATTTGTTTAACCAAAAAATAGAATTTTCAGTCAAAGCCTATATTTAGAAGAAATTGGTTACTGATAACCAAGTTTTTCTTACTTTCTCTACAACTTATTTGGAAAAATAACAAAAGTAATAGTGTTAATTGACAGAAAGAAATAAGGAATAAAACGACAGTCAATTTGTCAAATTAAGGTAGAAAATTTAAAGTAAGAAATTGTAAAGTGTATTTCAGTAGTACTTGGAACTTGTTTTTACAAGTGAAATTCTCTATTTTTATATAGGAATGTACAATCATGACGTTTTTTCCCTATTTAAGACGAATCCATTATGAAAATTAATTGAATTGATTGATCGTTATCATTAATAACCATAATCAACACATTCGTAGCTATAAATGTTTTACAACGATTCCGTTTCCCTTTCTTTATTTATTTCTCGTTCATGTATCTTTCCTTCTTTTTTACCTTGATTCATATCGTTCGCGTCTCTTTTCTCACGGTTGTTTAGGCTCGATTTTCTGTTTTGTACTATCTCGTGGGTATTTCCTCCGTACCTTCTTTGTATTGTTAATTTCACGAATTGAACACGCCAGTTATCACTATGTCATTGTACCACGTGTCATGCTTTGTCAGCTTACCACTATTCTACCTTTGACATCTTTTTTCCACCGGTACATTCTCAAATTTGGTTTTAGCCTGCTCTTTCTCTGTTTTCTTGTTTCTTTCTTTATCTGTTCAAACTCTAGTGACCCAGTTCGAATTTGATTCAATTTACGTTTACAGTATTCATCTTGCTGAAGTTTACTCTGGTCTCCATCAAAATTCCTTTTGTTACCCCTTTTTTGGCTTGCCGACAGATGGCCTGTGAATAATTTTTGCTTTTGTTGATTTTACAACTAGTTGTTAGTTGAGACTTGAGATTTGTGTGTTCTCTTTTTGTTTTGGTTTTTTGTGAGTTCGCTGAAGCAAACAATGAAAGTTCACTTCTTCAAGAAACCAGATTGATTATTTTATTTTATTTTCAATTTGAGTTTCTTGTGTGCATTGCATATATAACGCTGAATTTTACACATGTCCAAAAGTAGGGGCGGGTATAGTTTGAGCACACCCGAAATCTAAATTTTTTAGATTTTTGGTTTGAATTTTTGGATTAAGGATTGGAGTTCGGATTTTATTTTTAAAATTTTTGGATTTGGATTAGATTTTGGATTTGGACTTCGAAATTTTGGATATCCGAAAATCCAAAAAAAGTTTACCTTATATTTAGCTTTACCAGTAAGACATTAGTCCATTACGGCATTACCCATATACATATCTAATACGAATAAATATAAATCTCCAATAGTATCATGCCCATTAAACATTAGCCCGTATAGTCAATACAAATTACTAAGTCCAGTATATCAAATCAAATGTAATATAGGGTTTTTCTTTTCTGTCACGTCACACCCACACAGCCACACCATACGTGCGTTTGTAAACACTGAAGAGTCAAGGTCGAAGTTGGCTAAAGATTGAATTTTGAGGTGACCTTTCCCAGTTAATCTTTTAATTTGTAATACTATTGCCTATTCTAGACCTTTTCTTTTTGAAGAGGCATTATATAGAGTCTGAGAAGATATAAAAAATTAAAGCAACTTTTGATTAGCATCTTTCCACTTCATTTAAATGACTATTTTTATGTCGAGTGTTTTCTATAAGCTCAACTTATAGGCTTAAAAGCCAGAACCGAAAGTCCGAAAAATCCAATCTGATTAATTTGAAACCGAACTTAAATAATTTGATCCAAGAAATTATTTGGATTGGATTTGGATTGTAATTTTTTCGATCCGAAAATCAAAAATCTAACCTGCAATTTCATATTCAATCTGAACTGTCCGAACACTCACCCCTATCCAAAAGGGATAGATAAAACAAGTATTTTGGTTGAGGAGGTGGATTCAGATTTGAGATTCAGTAGTGGGGTTTATGTTGGATTACTAGTCTCAAGTTGGTTTTTGCAATTCTTGATTAATTTTATGATGGCCCAGATGGAAAAAGGTACTGAGCATTTGATATCTGCTAGGAAATCTTTGACGGTTAATTTGGAGAAATCTAAAGCTTTAGGTTTATCTATTGAAAAAGATGGGCCTAGGTTAGTTGAGATCAACGAGAGATTGCCTTCTTTGGAAGCTGCGCCGATTCGCGCTAGGGATTAGCTTAATTCTTTTGACGCTGGAACCGCATGCCGAGTTTGTTGGTGTTTAATTGAGATTTTTTATTTCTATACACTATTTAAAATTTTATTATTTTTAATATTTATATTTAATTAATTATCCGGCATAAATAATTTTGTTTATAAAATATATACAATTCACCTTAAAAGACTCTCAATTCATTATTTGTGTCTTCAATCAATGAATTTAATTATATCATTTTCCTTTTTCCTCTCATCTCTCCCCTCTTCTTTCCAGAATATTGGGACCAAAGATACTCCCTAACAGTCAACATTTTTCATAAAACAAATCAAATAATTGCAGTAATTTCTTCTACCTTAGGACACTGTTCAGTTATTAATGAACGAGATTTCCCCAGAAAATTGTTAAGCCTAAAAGATGTGAAAACAGTTAATATTTTTCCTTTAAAGCCTCACAGATTTTCTATACATTCTTTCGTCTCCTATAATTTAGTAGTTTGATATCGAAATTGACCAATTGTAATAGGGTTGGGTACGTATAGCTTCATACCAAACAAATGGGTACGTTTTAACTTGTTCACTTCTTATTTGGTCTCTACTAAATTGTAATTTGGTGTCCAATTATAGTTTTTCAAGATTATTGTTGCGATGATCGAAAGAAAGCCGAGAATTGTCAAATCTTTTGTCCCTCTAGATCTATATATTTTATACAACTTATCTACGACTTATCTACAAGTTTCATATATTATTTCTATCGATATATATAACTACAAATCATACAACTTAAATACAAAATTTCTATAAAATTTAAAATAATATGTCTTTTTGTATATTTTGTATCCGATTTATACGTAGTGAAAATAAATTTCATACAACTAATTATATATTATACAATTTATATACAACTTATCTACAATTTATCTACAACTTTCACACACTATTTCTACCCAGTTAAATACAACTACAAAAACATACAACTTAAATACAAAATTTATACAATATGTCTTTTGTATATTTTGTATCTGATTTATACATAGTAAAAATAAATTTCATACAACTAATTATATAATATACAATTTATATATAACTTATCTATAATTTTTTTACATTATTTCTATAATTTTTCTACAATTTCGTAAATATAGTGCATAGCACGTCTTCTTCTTCTTTTTCTTCTTCTTCTTCTTCGAGTTTCAATATGAAATTTAGCCAAAATCAAGTCTAATCTTCACCAAAACACCCTCAAAATTGAGATATAAACTCCAAATCATATTCCCAATTGTTTTCAACAATACTTAATCCAAGCAAATTATGATTTTTGAAAACCCAAATTCGAATTCAAAGCTTTTTAATGGTTGTCAATGATGGAATTGCTGCTCTTTGTTTTTTTCTTTGCTTTACATTACTGAAATTAGGGATTGAGAGATAGAGAGACATAGAAATAATAACCAATTCTTTACAACAACACCCAATTCAAACAAATAAAGTTTTTTGAAGACACAAATTCGAATTCAAAGCTTCAGATCTTCTTAATAGTTGTCAATGATGGAATTGATACTCTTTGTTGCAAGATACGCGGGGGGGGGGGGGGGGGGGGGGGGGGGGGGGGATGTGGAGAGAGAAACGTGGCGGGAGTGGAAGATATGTTAGAGTGATTTTAGGACACTAATTATTATCATTAATTCCCTTAAAATGTACATAAATGGTAATTGGGTATATAAAATGTAATTAAAGTAAATCTTGAGTAGGAAGGGTAATATAGTTTCATATAGTGTATAGGAATGTAAAAATTCCTTGTTAATTTGTGTTGTGTTGAATTCAGTCTTTGATGTCCAATGCTTTCAAATGTCACGATTCGAATTCTCACCTTCGAGACCATAATAGCGCCTAACCGTTTTACTAGCTACGCAAGCCAACATTAGAAATTCAAAGCACAATAATCTTAAAACTTGCAACGAATCACTACAATTCAACCCATGATGACTTAATAAGGAGACGAAAATTCATAACAACACCGTATGCATTATATATATCTACCCATGATCTGGAGTCACAACTCACGGACTACTATGATTTATCTACAAATATTTGGATGAAGGAAAACTATAACTTTTATGAGTCCAAGAAAATAGTAAAATGAACAGATAGAAGGGGATTCTAGGGTCTGGGGACGCCGGCAGATCTACTTTGGGTCTCCTGAATAAAGAAATCAACAGCAAATCTCTGAATCAGCTCGGACCGATATGTGAATCTGCACAGAAAGTGTAGAGTGTAGTATCAGTACAACCGAACTCATGTATTGGTAAGTGTCGAGTCTAACCTCGGCGAAGTAGTGACAAGGCTAGGATAGGACAATCACAAATAGCATGTGCAGTCTAATCATACAAGTAGAAACAATAGTAATAAAAGAAATAGAGCAGGAAATATTGGGAAGGGGACATGATGAGGGGTTCACAATATAAGGAATAAGAAACAGTGATAAAACGAAAATCAAACAATATGCCTTAAACGGATAAAACAAGTAAAAGTGGTAAATGAAACTGCACGGCATCACCCTTCGTGCTTTTACTCTCAACCTCACCATATGAAATAATAGAATGACACGGCATCACCCTTCGTGCATTAACTCTCTCATAATATAACACGGCATCACCCTTCGTGCATTATCACTCACAAAACATGGCACGTCATCATCCTTCGTGCATTAACACTCACTCACAAACATTGCACGACATCACTCTTCGTGTTTTACACTCTTCCTCACCAAAACAAAGATCAATAACAACGGAGAGATAGAAATATCAAAAATCAGTCTTGCTTCAATATTTAATGCCACAATATCAACCTCAACCTTGAGCCAGTACTCAAAAATTACCAAATTTCAGTAAAAACATTATAGAAGTTGCCTAGCGTAACAATTGGCTAAGCTAAGCATGAACAATATGATTAAAGACTACAACAGTTACAAGAATAGGACTCACTCGCATGCTATGACTCGACATCAACACATAGATGCTCGTCACCTCACCTATACAGTGTATTTGTTGATACTCAATTTTTCCTCAAATTATTTTCAAACTTGCATATAAGCTTTCAAAATCACTATTTAAAATAATAAGCATTTTCCCCCTATTTTTCTATTTTATTAAATCATTCGCATGTTTATTCAATATTTCATATTTAAATAATTATTCATAAACTATGCTATAAATAATTTCAAAAATGTTTCCAGCTCAGTATATCATTTATAATCATTTTCTTGCTGTTAAAATTTAATTATTTCACAAATTAACCAATTGGGTTCCATTTAATTTCAATTGCAACAATTTTACAATCATAGCCCAATTGAACATTTTGTACTATTTGTATTCGAAACTTACATATTCTTTGCACTTAATATTAGTTAATTACTGTGATTTTACCTATTTTTACTCAATTTCGCTTTTATAAAATTATTAGATATTTTTTATTAATTAATTATCTTTTTGTGGGTATTTAACTAGTAGCCATTTTTATTTTCAAATTTAGCCACATTTAAACCCCAAAATACCCAACCCATCTGACCCTTTTAACCTGCCCAATTGCCAAGCCCAATACCTAAAAATCTACCCGACCCAATCCCTGCTTTAATCTGAGTCATTGATTAATTCAAATCAACGAGCCAGATCAAAACTTACCATATTTTTGTTAGGGTTTTCTCTAAGTCTTTTCTATACTGGTTCGAACTGATTCAACTTGTATGTCTAAGTTTCTCTCTTGAATATTTACTGATTCCATGCTCTTACTGTTTTTAACCTGTTTTATGATGAAAACCCTAATTCTTTTGGACTTCTATGTTCGTATCTTCATGTTGTTTTGACTGCTTGGCTCTTGCTGAGTTTTCTATGACTATATTGCTACGAGCCAGCCATTTTTAAGGCTCTTTACCTACTTGCTTCATATGTGTGTCTATCTCTAGCCTCTTACTGCCAATATTGCCAGGCCTGTATGTTGCTACTACTATTTGCCTTCTATATTTATATGTTCAATAATTCTCTCCTAATCAATGCTGATTTCCCCTTTTTTTATAAGTACTATACATTTGTTTGGATTGATTGACTGCCATGAGTCTCGCCTTGATTGGAATCTCTGAATCTAGTCTTAATTGTTTACCCTATTATTCTTTCCCTTAAATCGAGTCTTGACTGATTTTACTTTGACTTATGAAACTATGTGTTTTACTGTTGAATTCCAATCCCTTAATTTAAGGTAGTGATTTGTCTTGATTCTTCAGTTAATTGATTTCGAGATTTTTTGTTACTTGACAGACCTTGATTGTTTCCTTATTTAAGTCTTGTGCTGACTTTATTTACCTTATATGGCTATGTGTTTTACCATTTTGAGTTTGAATCCCTTGACTTAAGGGAACCGGATATTTTCTTACACTGATTTGATTCTGCCTTTCTTTTACCATTGTCTTTTACTACTTATTTGCAACTATAAATACTCTATGTCTTTCAATGACACCACACACACAGACTTGTGTTCTTCTCTCTTATCAGTACTACTCTAAGCTCTCTCTCTCTCTCTGGTGCTTTTCCCTCTTCTTTTTTTTACTCTGCTACTGATCTCTTTTTTCTATTGTTTGCTATTGGCCGGCTATAAGCCTAGGCCAATATTGTGCTCATACTTGGCTCTTTCATTCTGATGCTCTCTCTTGTTACTGGTATGTCTTGATTAATTTCCAAGGTTACAAACCAATGTGGCTATTACTATTTCAGTATGTTGTATTCCTAGTTGTTTTCTACCTATGCTTATACTATTCAACATGTAATTAATTCCTTGTTTGCCTGTTGATACTTTCCATGTTTACCTCTTTACATGTTTATGAGTGAAGTCAATACTTGTTCAATATGTAATTAACTCCCTGAACCTTTTACCTGTTATTGCTTATCCTACTTATGACTTATATGCTTATGACTATTATTTGCTCCTAATTTCACTGGTTATAACTATCTCCTGCTACTGTCTACTACCATGGCCATTTCTTGGTCCCCTGAATCTCTTTGATTCTGTGTATTCATGCTTAGGGATTTCTCATAAGTTTTTGTATCTCTTGGTGTTATTATGTGATCTATTTTCCCTTTTGTGCAATCCTATATTGCTGAACTTTAATTAATGTTTCTGTTTATTTTAAGTTAATCATTCAAAAAACTAACTCTCCAGTTTTGAAAACTCTTTTCTTAAACTATGAACTTTCCTCTCTTCCCTGCACTTACACTACTCCTAGAAAATTAGGTCTTACCCCTTTCGTGTGAGCATTGCCTTGAGTACCTTTGATTACTCATGGAAATTTGACACACAAGGCTGGTAATTCCACATTGCACTTTGTTAAAATCTTGGCAATTCTCCTGGGGTGCTGGTATTGGCCAGGGATCCATTGGGCCCTTTGGGAGCTTTGCCGCACCCAGGCCATTAAGGTTATGAAACTCAAAAAGAGTGAGGCTGGGAGATTGGGCCTGGTTGAAGGCTCCCTATAGAATAACTTCTTATTTTCTTTTTTCATTAATGTAATTTATTATTCAGGTTTGTAATAACTTGTAAACGAATAACTGGGGCTGGATAGTGAATTTTGGAGGGGTTATGCATGCTTAGCTTAGGTGATGGGTAGAAAACATGCCTATAGGACTTTATTTGTGCATTAGATAACTTGTATAGGATATGCATCTCACATAGTAGAAATCCTGTTTTAGGTCTTTCACTTTCAGCATGTTATCATCCTCATTTCATAATCCTGATCAGTTAATAACAAGCCTAATAAACTGTCATTACTGCATTTCCATCTTAGAAACCATGTGTTAGGAATTTCTATGTGCATTAGATATCCTGTTGTTTAGGATCTTATACTTGTTTGAATTACAAATTGTTAAAGCACCTAATTAGCATGCTTAATCTAATAAAATGCGGTTAGCCTACTTGAAACATTTTCTGCAAATATACTCTTTAAAATCAGAATCCAAAATATGCATGTTCACCTTTTAAGATAGTTAGGCAATGTATACGACGCCTAGGCAACTTTAGGCCGAATGCGATAAAATTAAACCAATTATGTTTAAGGCTAATCAACCTCTTTAACCTTTTGAACATTGTTGCTCTCATTCTTGTTTAACCTCCCTGAGGTTCACTTTGTTTTACTAAAACTATGGCTCTATTTTAAAACAGCCTTGAAATTATACATTTGTTTCCCTTAGGACTTTCTGAGTTTTACACTGTTATTCTTTAAACTACTGGGTTTTCAAAGATACTTCACTCCACTCAAAATCATGCCATTTTGAATCCTTGCTCTGAATATTTAAAGCTACTGTATTTTTGGTACCACTTATTACTCCTTTACTGCAATTATCTTTAACTACCATATATGTTAAGCTACTGTATTTTGGGTCATTCATCACCAGGCCTCAATAATATTCGACTATGTTTCCTGAAAGCATTAAATCATTGTACTTCTGATTACCACTTCCCCTAAACAACTGCATTTTTTTAAAAATCAATTATTACTCTTTCATTAAGTTTTCCAAATCAGATTCCTCTTGCAACTCACCGTTTTACCCAAAAACTCTTTTTTTAAACTCCATCTGTGAGACTCTAAGTGTGTTTGAGACGTGCCAAACTGCCAATTATATATTTATCTGTGGAGGGATTTATGAGCCTTTATTTTCCCCCCTATGTGTCCTTTTATATGTGAGGTCCTACTTGTTTTATATGCCGACTAGAATTTTATCCTTTTAAACCTAAGAGTTCAGCCTAGTACTCACCTTGTAGGATTAGCAGTCCTAAATATCCACCAGGACTTATAGAATGGGACGGGTAATGAAATGCAATAAGCATTCGTAACCAACACATGCATTTTAAATAACCTTTACGGGGTGGGAAGGGTAGAATACAGATATGATGACTGGTGCGCTAATACCACGTGTAGCCGCCTTTCGAGGTATGACATACCGGGTATCGCATTGATGTGATCCGTATTACTTTAAACCTAGGACAATTTCTTTTCAAATGTTTATTTTAATGCTTTCTCCAATACCTTTAAAGATTTTTTATGCTTGTTTGAAATCCCCTCTTATATGAACCTTACTTGCTATTTGTTCACCGTCCAAATTCACAAAACTTATTGGCTGGGACCCACAGTTGTGGATCTTGAGGGGTTCCTAACACCTTCCCCTTGAGATAATTTCAAGACCTTACCCAATCTCTGGTAATGCAAACTAGTTCATGAGTTATCAACTCTAGGTGCCCTAACGCACCCTAAAAATCGTTAGGTGGCGACTTTTCCTTAAACTCTTTCTTTTAAGGAGTTGTCCAAAAATGTCATAAACCCGATATCTCCGTACCTAACCCGTGCGATAGAAAAAGGGGGCGTGACAGCATAGCGACTCTGCTGGGGATCTTCCCTAGGCTAACACCATTACGATTTGCTTTGTGAATTTGGACCTTTAATTTTCATTTAAATGCTCACACCGTTTCCTATTCCCCGTTATATGCTGTTAACGATTTACTTTTTATAAGTATTTATTTCACCTGAACATAATTGACATATCTTCATGTTTTCTTTGTAGCCGCTTCCATTATAACTGTTGTATTTCCTTTCTTTACCGCTTCCCTCAACGTGAAAATACATGCATATCTGTTTTAATGCTTATTATTGCATATCATGCTCCGCATTCATATTCCACTCGTGCCAAACAAAATCCTATAGCAACGCTTACAATGAGTGGTTGCGCTATTCCAATATTATCACCCCTAAATTCGGAAAGGCGTATTTGCGGTAAAACTAGTCGATCAGCGGTGCAGTCGTCAGTTTCGTGCCTTACCCCTTGAGTTGTCCGCTCAAGGGTACCAGTCTAAAACCCCAATAGAAACCTTACTCTATTTTATGTTGCATGCATCATGGTCAAATCTAGCCGGGCTAACGTGTCGTCCGTACAATGGCCTTTTAAGATAGCCTTGTCCAAAGTCCATTGGGTTTCCCTGGAACCCAAAAGGACGCATTCACGTTCTGTGCATTTANTGTGGGGGTAAGGGCCTAACATGTTTACTTTGCAGAGATGAGGCACGAGATCCCCAGATTCTCCATGGTCACCAACATCCACCCAAAACTTCTAAATTGGTGGGAAGACTTGCACTCAAGCGGCAAAATAGCAGTCAGAAAACACCTGGGCAACTTGCCCTCTCTCTTGGACGTTCAGCCTAATAACATGGTGATAGAGGCTGCCACCTTATTCTGGGACTGTGATCGGTCGATTTTTCGATTTGGGAACAATGAGATGACACCGCTGCTAGAGGAGATAGGGGGTTTAGCTGGTTTGCCTTGGGAGTCTCAAGGGTTATTGATGCCTGAAAACCGAAAAGGCCGGGGTTTTCTCAAGATGATGGGACTCAAGAAGAATCCGTATTTGGTCTGCTTGGAAGACTCGTACATCCCTTTTGACTACTTGTACGAGAGGTATGGCCGTAGTCAGTCTTACCGCACATATCAGGAAGAGTTCGCCCTCACCTCTCTAGGACACATTCACCGCCGGGTATTCGTCTTCATATTTTGCTTTATGGGATTGATGGTCTTCCCGACAAAGAAGGGGAGAATCCACACCAGATTGGCTATGGTTACCAAGACTTTGATGGAAGGGATCGATGGACAGGATTTCAGCATTGTACCTATGATTGTTGCAGACATATACCAAGCTTTGGATAACTGTCAACGAGGAGCGAAACATTTTGAGGGTTGCAATCTGCTACTCCAGCTTTGGCTCACCGAGCATTTGCAAAGGGGTGACTACCGTCAAGACATACATAGGAGAGTTTGGGATGATCATATTGCTTTCCATCATCCAAAGCGTATGAACTACATCCCCGACATGTTTGCACATCCAGAGAATGTCAATGGATGGGTTGAGTTATTGGAAAATCTGACCGAGGATCAGATCCAATGGATGTTCGAATGGTTCCCGGCCGACGAATTCATCATTCGGACTAGAGACACCCCGTTCCTAATATTGATTGGTCTTAGAGGGAGATACCCTTATGTCCCGATCCGAGTCATGAGGCAAACAGGGAGAAAGCAAGTCATCCCAAGGGTCGATAAAATGAGTCATCTCAGAGCGGACTTCCAAAATGATGACAGCCCTTACAAGTGTCAAGCTCAGCAATTGTGGCACTGCAGGATCCAGTTGGAGAAGGATACCATCGAGCCCGACAGGTATCACGCTGGTTTCTCTCTTTATTATCTGGGATGGTTGGAAGATAACTAGGGAGGAAGTATTGAGCCAGGGTTTGCTCGAGGAAATAGGGTCATAGATGAGAAAGCCGAGGCGACAACTAGACTCAACCAGCTTCGCAAAAGGCTCCGTGACTATGAAGAAGATCATCACAAAATCCACATAGACAACAAGAAGTTGATCGAGGAATGGAAGGACATGGACATCACTTCCACCTAGAGGATAGCACACTTGGAACGAGGCATAGTTGACCTGGAGGAAAAGTTCCTTAGGAGGATCGAGACTTGTCAAAAGACCAAGGGAGCTGAAGCGGGAATTCTAGCCAAGACCTACTTGTTGTTGGGACTCCGCGAGATGGGAATGTTGATCAAGGCAAGTAGAGATGCCTAGTCTGGGGAAGGTCCTTCTGGGACCAAAAAGATAGGATTTATCTTTACTTTGCTTTTGATGTAATAAGGCCACTGACCATTAGTCACATTTTATATTTTTTCGCATTCTTAGAGTCAAATTGGATTTGTCTATTTTATTATCAATAAAATGAGGCATTTAGTATTTAAGTTCTCCAAACTAATTTGTCGTTAGGCCTACCTCGGGCATAAAGAGGTTCCCCAACTTAGGATGTGTTTTACATTTTCGCATTACGTGTTTAAAACGCATCCTAAGTTGGGGAATGCAACACATGTCACTACAACACTCCGCCTCTCCAGGATCAGACGAGAGACCACTTCCAGGCTTACGACAACCCCATTTATGTGGAAACCGTAGCTCATTCCACACTGCATACCCATGAGTCCGATAAGAAGGATAAGCTCATCAGGAATATGGCCGAGGAACTCAATAAATTGACCAACCGAGTTCAGGGCGTCGAAGGAGTTAAAGGGATCGAGGGGTTGAATTATGAGGATCTTTGCATACAGCCCGATGTTGAACTGCCCGAGGGGTACAAACCTCCTAAGTTTGAGATGTTCGATGGTACTGGTGATCTAAGAGTCCATCTGAGGACTTACTACGACAAATTGGTCGGTGTAGGAAAAGATGAAAGGATCCGCATGAAACTCTTCATGAGGAGTTTGAAAGGTGATGAACTATCCTGGTACATCAGCCAGGATCCAAAGAAATGGACTAACTGGGTAAGCATGGCTACGGACTTCATGGATAGATTCAGGTTCAACACGGAGAATGCATTGGATGTATTCTACATCCAGAACTTGAAGAAGAAACCAACAAAGACCTTTCGCGAGTATGCTACTCGTTGGAGGTCAGAAGCTGCCAAGGTCAGACCGGCCTTAGAAGAGGAACAAATGAAGAAATTCTTTGTACGCGCTCAGGATCCTCAGTACTATGAGCGGCTGATGATGGTCGAGGGGCACAAGTTTTCTGATATCATCAAGCTAGGAGAGCGAATCGAGGAAGGCATCAAAAACGGTATGGTTACTAATTTTGAAGCCTTACAGGCTACCAATAAAGCTATGCAATCCAGTGGTGTGTCCAAGAAAAGGGATGTAGGAGCCGTGATGGTGGCACAACAAGCCAAGTCCCCTACCAAATACCAAGTATACCCCGCACCTTCCTTCATATACCAACCAGCTCCAAGCTACCAAGCACCCTCACTTCAATACCAAACACCCTCACCCACCTACCAAACTCCACCATCCACATATCAGCCTACCTCGCCCAGATACTCCCAACCAGCTCCCATCTATAATGCCTACAATTCCCAACCTTCTCACTATCAATCGCCACCTAATCGCCAAAACATCCCAAGACCTCGTCCAAGCTTCGACCGTCGTCCACCAAAACAGTACACTGCCATAGCTGAACCCATTGACCAATTATACGAAAAACTCAAAGTCGCCGGTTATGTCACACACATTCCCGTTGTCGTCCCTGAGAACCCTTCTTAGTGGATCAACCCAAACAAAACCTGTGCTTAGCACTCCGGCATGAAGGGACACAACATCGAGGAATGCCGTTCCTTGAAGGACAAGATACAGACCCTCATAGATAACAAGATCATTGTAACTAAGGACCCTACTCCTAATGTTCGCAATAATCCGCTGCCTGACCATAAAGGTGGTGTCCACATATTGAAGTTGAAGATGATTGGCATCTCGAGGGATCAATTGGGCTAATTGCCGAGGTTGATCCGAAGAAGCCTGCAATTACTCTTAATCCGATCGTGGTCCAGATGCAGCCATCTGAGGAAGTTGAGGTAAACATGTCCATTCCACTTGAGTTTGAATCAAGACCACTCGCCAAAGGAAAGGCCCCAGGGCCGATCGAAGTCGAATTTGTACAACCGCTCGAAGTCGCAGTCCGTCCATCTATAACATATACTCCAGCAGGAATAAGAATGACCACACCTATTCCAGTGGCAATGTCAACAACAACACCCTTTTACTCAGACACCATTCCGTAGGACTATACCGCTGAAGCAAGGAGGAAAGGTAAAGGCAAGTCTGAAGAAGTTATCGATGCACATGGTATGATGAGAACTGGCAGAGTTTATACCCCTGAACATTTGGTTGAGTCTAGAAAGCAGGCCAACAACCGTCCCCCCATCATGGAAACAGGTTCAGACGATCAGTGGAGAAAGATACAAGCCAAGGAATACTCAATCCTCGACCAGTTGAACAAAACGCCAGCTCAGATATCCATCCTCTCCCTGTTACAAAACTCTGAAACTCACAGGAGTGCTTTGCTAAGGGTGCTGAGTGAAGCATACGTGCCAGACAACATCACCAGTGGGGAAATGGCCAACATGGTGGGCCAGATACTGGAGAGCCATAAGATCACTTTCCATGAAGATGAGCTACCGCCCGAGGGGTTAGGGCATAACAGAGCACTACACATCACGGTACAATATGAGGATCATTTCATCACAAGGATCCTAATTGATGGGGGTTCCAGCCTCAACATATGTCCGCTGGTCACGCTCAAGAAGTTGGGAAAAAGTCTAAATGAGATAAAAGAAGGAGAGATCAACGTAAAAGCCTTCGATGGTTCACAGAGTTCCACCATGGGAGAAATCACCTTGTGCTAGGGATCTCGGAATTCGATTGCCGACATATGTCCAGGTCCCATATTTAAGTACGGGACCATCGAAATACGGGTCCGGGTTCGTTTACTCAAAATGTTGATGGGAGTCAACTAAAATCACTTTTAAAGGCCAGAAATTATTATTTCTTCAATTTTTCCACATAAAAGCTTTTCAGAAATACACCCGGACTATGCACGTAAATCGAGAAGGGTAGAAATGAGATTTTTAAGCCTAAAGAGCGCAGAATAAAGTTCTAAAACACAAGATGGACCTTTGGGTCATCACAATGTTGTATTGAATTCAGTCCTTGATGTCCAATGCTTTCAACAGAGTCATTCAACTTGAACTCTTGAATTAGACCTATTCATTTCTCTTATGTATTTATTCTTTCACTAGTTCTGGTTACGTGCGTTACACGTGTATTTTGTGTCAATATGTTTAATATTTTATTTAAATAATAAATATTATCAAAACATGCGATCAGGGGCAAATACACCATACAACTACAAGGTTCAATTGAACCCGGTACTTTCGATGCAGAGCATAATGTATTTGCAAAAAATGTTAAAATTACAATAAATAGTATATATGAACCCATAAGTTTAAATGTTGAACCCATGGAACTAAAATCTTAGATCCGCCTCCACATGTGATTGAGGAAAAAAAATAAAATTTAAAGAAAAAAAATCCAATTTCAAACCAATATAAGGTTATAGTACATTAAAACACTTTCCGACCATTCCTTGCCTAAAACTTCTCCATAGGAAGGGTTGATGGACATGGTGGATAGTGTATGTCTCTCTCAAGGGAAAAAAAGCATATGTTGGCTCTTTGGCCATAACACTCCCAATTCATTGTCAAACAAAGCATATGCGTTAGTATTTTCTCCATAGCGAGATATAAAAAGAAAATGACCCTTATCCCTTATATTTTTCTAGCTTTGGCATTCCTTTTTCGTTTCTTTTCTAACCATACAACTTGATAGTACAAGCCGCAACCCCGAATTTCAACCCTGTTTTCATATTTTCAGAATATCACTTGAGAGAGTGAGTAAATTACCAAAATATATTAATACCTAGTCAAGAAAATTATCAATGGAATAATATTTATTGCTAATTTTGCAACAAATTAGACGATGAAATTAGTATATTCTCAACTCACTGAAAAGACAAAGTATACCATCTGATAAAAGTGGTAATATGTTAACATTTGAATGAATTTATTTCATACAAATAGGAATTATTTACTGTGCCTCCAAATCCCATCAATGAATGGTACAATTAAAATAATAAGACCAACCCATGACAACTCAAGTGGCAAATAAAATTCAACCGCATAAATCAATAAACATATACGCATGAGAACCTCCCACAAAATTGAGATCAACATCAGTTAATAAGATTCTACTCCATAGCACAAAGAGAGTGCACCACAAGTTTCATATATACAGATAAAGACATCAAAATATAAAGAGCGAGGAAAGAGTAAAGAGTACCTCCGAAAGTTCCTTACTCTCCGAAAGTTCCATTTAGTAACGATACAGAGAAAGTTGATATTTGTGTATAGAGGATCTAAAATTCTCAAGAATATGACCATCTATTTATTAGTATTTTTTTGGATATACAAAACATAAATAAGTATATTTCTCAAGATTCATCACTATATATCAGTAAATTAAGCACAATATTATGTACATAATAACATACAGATAAGAAATAATATCAATATGACTCTTGCCTCTTGGTAATTACTGCTCATTCAACCAAAAGTGAGATAGTAACGATGGTCTCTTCATTTGTTCATAATTTCAGATTACTTGCACTTGATAAATAATTGTTCAAGTGTCTTTTATAACTAAATGAAAATTCTATATTAGTTTTTGAAGAGCACAATAACAGCAGGTAATTGAAGAGTCTAACCACCATTATCATTATGATTAACTGTTACAATTTTTTGATATATTCACCTTTTGTATTTATTAGAATGTAAGTTACATTTTTGTACAAAATACTTTATAAGAGTAGGATTGGTTGAAGGGCAAAACCGTTAGTTAGCTTTTGATGGATAAATTTGTAAATCAACTTCTAACTTAGAGTGTTCATACTTTTAATATAGTATAATATAATTTATTCGCAGTCTATCTAAGCACTAGTACCATCCCCATCTTGTACAATGGATTAGTGTAAATTCAGAAATTTAGCAACTTTTTAATGTTTCTTTATAATCTCTATGTAAATTTGTAAAAGAAAGTGTCACGACCTGAATTTCCCATCGTCGGCTCCGTGATGGCATCTAACGTTGAACCCACTAGACAAGTCAACGTATATATTCAATTTACTTTATTCTTTGGTTAATAATTAATAATAGATAAATTACAACTTAAACATAAATAAAGATAAAAGATGTAGCAAGATATATATATATATATATATATATATATATATATATATATATATATATATATATATATATATATATATATATATTCCAATACAAGCCTTTACGAAGTTTCACCAAACTAGCCAATTCCCAGAATAGTGGAGTCACAACTCACGGACTGTCTAAGAGTAATACACATAAAAGTCTGAAAGAAATAAGTACATCCGGTTCTGAATCAACTAGAACAGAAATACAAGGAAAGATAGGAGGGGACGCCAAGGCCTGCGGATGCCAACAGGACTACCTCGGTGTTTCCGGGTGGACTGAAGGAAGCCTCATAGCTCTAATATCCACAGGGTCCTGTACCGGAATCTGCACAACAAAAAGATGTGCATGTGTAGTATCAGTACAACCGACCCCGTGTACTGAGTAAGTGTCGAGCCTAATCTCGGCGAAGTAGTAACGAGGCTAGGACACGACAATCAAGACAACCTGTGCAATTTGATAATATTCAGAAGAAAAAATAATAGCAAGAGTAACCAGATAAGTACAAGGGAAAATGGGAAACATGCTGGGGGAAAACAATATCAGAAAGCAAAAATAATGAAATAAGGCAACAGTTCAAATATCTAAGTATCAACAGGAAATAACAAACACAGAGAAAACAATGAACGACATCACCCTTCGTGCTTTTACTCTCATCCTCACCAAATAATAATAAAAGCAAGTGCACGGCATCACCCTTCGTGTTTTTACTCTCATCCTCACCAAATAATAAATAGAAACGGCACGGCATCACCTTCGTGCTTTTAAAATCATAACATGGCACGGCATCACCCTTCGTGCTTTTACACTCTCATCCTCACAATAAATAATACACGGCATCACCCTTCGTGCTTTACACTCTTCCTCACATAAATCAATACACGACATCACCCTTCGTGTTTTACACTCTTCCTCTCCCAAACAATATCAATAATAGAATTTCGGCAAGGAAGGAATCAACAATATGAACCGTAATAATAAATCACAACATCCCGGCAAAGGAACAACAGTAGAAATATCACCGTCTCGGCAAGGGACACAGCTATAACCAATCTCACTCAAGTACATACCTTTATCTAAGATTCCTCAACCAAAACAAATACTCAAAAATATCCATTACCAAGTATTTCCACCAATGAACAACCACAAAAATGAAATTCAATCTATAACACAGTAAATATTAACGAAAATCACATAATTCATAATTTCCGACTCATGGGCATGCTTGACACCAACGTATAGGTACTCGTCACCTCACATATACGTTGAACATGGTATAAAAACATAGCAAATAAGACTCAACATCTATTCCCTCAAGCTAAAGTTAGGTCAAACACTTACCTCGACTTCCACGACCAAAATCAAGCCTCAATCACCGCTTTTCCTTTTGAACTCAACTCCAAATCGATTGTATCGAGACATAATTGACTCAATAACATCAATAAACGCTAAATAATTCAATTTCAATACCTAATTATAGATTTCCCAACATTCTTACCTAAAAGTCAAAAATCGACCCCGGGCCCGCTTGGTCAAAACACGAGGTTCGGACCAAAACCCGATCACCCATTCACCCACGAGCCCGAATATATAATTAGTTTCGAAATCCGACCCCAAAACGAAGTCTAAATTTCAATTATTCAAAAAGCCCTAACTCTACCCAAATCCCTAATTTTCTGCCCTTAAGAACATGATTTAGGCCTGGAAATCTAATGGGTGTTGATAAAAATTAAAGAAAATGAGTCTAAGATTACATACCTATAAATTTGTAGTGAAGTTCTCTTTCAAAAATCGCCCAATTTGGAGTTTGGAAGAAGAAGTTATGAGGTTTGGAATAATTCTCGTAATGGCTACTGGTTTTAATATAACTGGGCAAAATTGCCCTATGCGTTCGCGACCTGGTGGTGCGTTTGCATAGGCTTACTGCTGATGCCCTTTGCGTTCGCACTGCCTTGGGTGCGTTCGCACAGGGTTAAAATTTACCCAGCCTCCTAGTACTCTATGCGTTTGCGACCACCTAGGTGCGTTCGCATAGAGTAGAGATCCTGTGCTCCGCGTTCGCACCTGGCATGGTGCCTTCGCATAGAGCAAATCATACCCCACCCCCCCCAGACTATGTTGTGCGTTCGTGGCCTTTTCCCCGCGTTCGCATAGTACAAAGACTCAGACACCAGAAACTACTGCAACACCAGATTTTTTAAGCCTAAAAATACTCCGACACGTATCCGGAACTCACCCGAGCCCTCGGGGCTCAGAACCAAATATGCACACAACCTCAAAAACATCCTACGGACTTATTCGTGCAATCAAATCGCCAAAATAACATCTTAAACAACAAATTTATCATAAAAATCTAAGAAAAATTCCAAAACTTTCAAAGTATCAGAATTTACAATCGTGGGTCCGAATCACGTCAAAACCTCCATTTCTTTTACAGACATGTTATAAATATTATATTGAACCTGTAACGGGCTCCGAAAATAAAATACAGGTCCGATACCATAGGTTTCACACATAATCAAATTTCTAAAAACCTTTATATTTTCAGAAAAATAATTTCTTTTAAAAATTTATTTCTCGGGCTTGGGACCTTGGAATTCGATTCCAAGCATACGCCCAAGTCCCATATTCTCCTACGAACCCTCCGAGACCGTCAAATCACGAGTCAGGATCCGTTTACCAAAAATGTTGACCAAAGTCAACTTAATTCAAATTTCAAAAATAAAACTATCAATTTTCTCAGTTTTTCACATAAAGGCTTCCAGGCTACACGCCCGGGGCTGCGCACGCAAATCGAGGTGAGACAAAAGGAGGTTTTTATGACCTCAGAACACATAATTAACTTATAAAACACGGGATGACCTTTTGGGTCATCACAGAAAGAAAATGATTGAAATCCGTATTTTACCATTTTATGATGCAATATCCACAGCTGATATGATACTTCTATTTGATTTTATTTTCTATTTGAACTGGGTGAGAAAAATTACTATGACGCTGTAATGGGACAATTTTATCATTATTGTTACGTTAGATCTTTCCCCAACCTTTCTGTAATCTATTATGCTTTAAATTCTAATCATCTATATTAAATTAACAGGAGGGTAGTGACGCATGTGGTTGAATCAAATGGCAGGCTAAGATGAAGTCACTTACAATTTTAAGACAACAATAATAATTAAAAATTATAAAAGGAAATATAATCAATGGAAGTAGTTGAATGAATCTTAAACATAATCTGAATAGATCTAGACAAATCTATAGCAATATCTATATTATATTAAAAGGAGGGTATGAA
Organism: Nicotiana undulata; assembly: GCA_005239495.1. Classification (NCBI taxonomy): domain Eukaryota; kingdom Viridiplantae; phylum Streptophyta; class Magnoliopsida; order Solanales; family Solanaceae; genus Nicotiana; species Nicotiana undulata. The sequence goes on from ML273074.1 coordinate 27,198, forward strand.
GCATGTGGTTAAGTTAAGTGGAAAGCTCAAAAGAAGTCACTTGTCAAATTTAAGACAACATTAAAAATTTGAATTATAAATGAAAACATAATTAATGAAAGTTGTTTCATGAATTTTACACTTAATCTAAATAGATCTTAGACATGTTTAATCTATATATCTATATTTATATGTATATTTGTATTTATAGCTATATCTATATCCATATTTGTATCTGTATATTGAGTCTCTTATAGATTTTCTTCGATATTAGCTAGAAATGAGGTAAAAAAATAATTAAAAAACTATAATAGAAAAATAAAAATATATATAAAGACGTAAATTGAGATAATCTATGACTATTTATACTTGGATTAAGCTAAAATATAAAATAAAACTAAAATTCACTTAAGATATTAAAGATTTATTAATTTTAATAAATAAAAAAATTCAAGTGGCAAAATAAGATCTTGCATAAAATCTTCTATATTTTTATTATATTAAAAGTTGGATAGTAGCAATGTGGCAAGCTAAAATGAAATCACTTGACAATTTTAAGACATTAATGATAATTTAGAATTATAAATGAAAACATAATAAATTAATGTAACAGTTGAATGAGAAATATTTTTTAATTATGATAGAAAAAATATTTGATGTTTGTTGACTAATCAGAATTTTATTATATTATTGAATATAAATTTTAATTAGAAAAATAAATTACACAGAGCAACTTATTTTTAGTACAAGTTTTGTATCAGACCATATTTGTGCACAATATACATTACTATAGCATCTTTAATTAAAATTTTGTGTACAATACAATGATGGTATGTTTTCTTTTTTTAGAAATAAGAATTTTAATTCAAAAAATAAATAACACAATGTAGTATAATTTAGTTAATATATAAGTATGGTAGGGACATTTGTTGACTAATCAAAGATTTTTGAAGTATTATTTATTTAGTACAAGCCTTGTATTTGACATTATTTGATGTACTGTCACGTCTCCAAATTCATTAGTCGTGATGGCACCTAACTTAACCCGCTCGGTAAACCGACTAATAATTACCCAATTTAAAATATTAACAAGACAGTATAGTAAAGAGATTACCTGACTTTTATACATTTCCCAAGGACTGGTAGTACAAATCATGAGCTTCTAAGAATATAGTTTACAAAGCGAAAATGAAAAATACATAGTCTGTTTGAAAAATACATAAACAAAGCTTTACCTACTTTAATTAGAATTAGATAAATGAAAAAGTAAGGCTACCCCGAACAAAAGAGGCAGTTGCAACATTGACGCAGGTACATCTTCAAATCCAGCAACCATCAAATACAGCAACAATAACAACCAACATCTACACATAATGTGCAGAAGTATAGTATCAGTACAACCGACCACATGTACTGAGTAAGTAACAAACCTAACCTTAGGTTGAAAGCAGTGACTAGCTATCACAAGGTCGGGTCCAATACCGGTATTCTACAACAGTTCATAACAGCATAATACAAGTAATAAAGGGTATCTCTAGAGTAAAAGTGCTCAGCTCGTTTACAGTTCCAGAAAATGGTCATGCTTTCAAGTATCTCGGTGAGGAAATCTGAATCTTTTACCGAAAATTCTAAAAATACGAGTAAGTTTGAAAACTGTAATTTTTTAAAATAGCCTTTCCACAATAAATAAAATGTTTTATTTTCTTCCAGATAACAAGTATAAAATCCCTCTCTATGCCCACATATCAATGTATAATAAGTCATGAATGACGTGATATCGTATAACATGAGGAAAAATGCATCTCCGTGCCTGTATGTCATGTGTGCATGCAAATGCCATATATCTCAGAGATGAATCATGTACTCACACTCTCAGAGTACTCAATCTTCACTGTCTCACACTTTCCACTCATCACGCTTAACCACTCGATATTGTATATGGCCCAAGGAAGATCCATCCCGGAATATATACATCATTGACCATCATTCACTTAGTACCTAGGAAAGCCAATCCGGCCCCATGGAGAAGATCCATCTCCAGGTATATAAATGCTTCGGACAAGATCCATGTGCATGGAAGATCCATTCCTCAATATAATCAACCGGAGGTGTACAGATTCCAAAGGGGCTCCTACAGCCCAAGCGCTATCATAAGCCAGATCCAGGCATAAATCGATATAACATGCTACGGCGTGCAGCCCGATCCCATAACTGTCACTCATAATCAGAATCTCAGCCTCACTCAGTCATCAATCTCTCCAGTCTCACTCATCGGCTCATAATGTCATGAAATTAGCCTGACGACAATGATATGATGTATCAATAAACAACAACTGAGACTGAGATATGATATGAATGCATGCATATTACTAAGTACGAAATATCAATGAAATCAATGAGACGACAACAACAAACGACCACTATGGGTCCAAACAATATCATCATAAAGCCTAAACATGATATTTAGCATGATTGACAGCTCAGTTACTTTATCATATGGTGAAAATACATATATCAACAAAATAGGGCCACTATACTGTGCCATGGGAACAACTGAGTCCAAATGTACTAGGTGCACACCCACACGCCCGTCACCTAGCATGTGAGTCACCTCAATACCAATCACATAACACGTATTGCGGGGTTTCATACCCTCAACACTAAGTTTAGAAGAGTTACTTACCTCGAACGAGCCAATGCCAATGCCGAGCAAGCCAAGCGATTCTCCAAAGATGCCATCACGCGCGTTATGACCTTCCAACGACTCGAAACTAACCAACAATAATTCAGCAACAACAACGACCAAGTATAGTCCCACAAGTGGGGTCTGGGGAGGGTAGTATGTACACAGACCTTACTTCTACTCTTATGGGGTAGAAAAGTTATTTCTGATAGACCCTCGGCTCAAGAAGACGAAAAGACAAAAAGATACAATATATCAGTACCATCATGAAAATAATAACAACAACACAAGAACCAGTGAAAAGATGAAAGGCAAAAATAATGACCAGTAAATAAGGCCCGGCACTATGAAAATGAAAAAGTAGTGCAAATACACCACTGACCACTAGTAGTCTAATACTAAATCCTATCATCCTAGCCTCACACCGGAAGACTACATATTCTCAACTACCTCCTAACCTGTTACGCCCCGCAGTATTCCGATGATGTTACGCTTAGCAGTATTTAGTTACGACAATATTGCACCTTGAAGTATTGTACGTTAAAATTTCGCTTTCAGTTAACCGATGTAGACTCGGGGATGAATTCATCTTGACGTTAACGTACTTACGCTATTTATAACAAGTAATAAATAAGTGTTATGAAGAATAAAAGGGTACATAGAATAAAGAAAACGAGTTTCGTTGAAAGTGGTCAATTTGGAATAAAAACGGGTCGAGCGATAATACCTGGTAACTATGAACCAGTACCTTGCAAGGTACCATATGTCCACGGTAAAATAATATATAATGTATATATAAATTATATTAAGATAAATAGAATTTTAAGTAATTTGTGATAATTTTTAAATTATGCGTGTAATTAATTAATTACCGGATAACAGGACATTACCCAGTTAACTAATAAGTGAATAAATTTATAAAATATACCCATCTAAAACGTGGCATAAAGCCACAATGTCTAAACATGACTCATAAGTCATTAAATCCATGTGGCCACCTAAGGTAAAATGTAAATTTTGGTAGGAATCTTATTCCATTTAGGATCAGAACATGGGTCATGAACAATGTATTAACCATTAGCTTAAAATAAGTGTTGAATCAGAAGCAAATTTCATTTCAAAAACAAGTTTCATTCAAAATGATTTCGTTCCAACTTTCAATGCATCCTAGGCCAAAATTTCCGTTCATAAGCTTTAAAGAAGCAGGAACAAATTGCGCAGAAGCTTAATCCGATTTTTGGGTTCTAAATTCAATCCACGAATGTTTCCAAAGGGATAATGATACGAAGTTGTTTCTACTCCAGATATGTTAAGGCTATCCCTTCTTTCTTTTGGCATGGTCCAAATTATACTGAAGAAACGAGCAAATACACAGTTTCTATAAATTAGTCTATTCATAGAAATAGTAAGGGTGTCTATATTCTTGATTCCCCATGAGAATTATTATTATTTTCTGTTCATGGGTCTTAGAATAAAATGCAGTTGGAAAAGTTTATCCGGAAGGAATATTGAGATTATTACGTATTTTTCATGCATTTCATACATGTGCATTGACCCATGACCAGTTGACGTTATATACGCGTATATATGTAAATATATGTATATGGGATATGGGAAAAGGTTACGACATTATATACGTACCACCACCTGATCAGCTGGTATATGATGATGATGTTGCCCACAGTGGCAGAAATATGATTCAAACGGCGTTATATACGCATATATATATATATATATATGTATGTATGTATATATATGATTCAAACGACGTTATATACGTGTATATATGTATGTATATTTATATGGGATATGGGAAAGGTTATGGCGTTATATACGCACCACCACTTGATCAGCTGGTATACGATGATGATTTTGCCCACAGTGGCCGATATGATATGATGAGATGCCCTCAGAGGCTGATGGTGTTATGAAACATATACCTATGCACGACATGACATTCATACGCATATGCATGATGCTAAAAGTGATTTATTATTTATAGAGTTATCCAGACATACAGGTTGAGTCAATTACTCTATATCTCTTCCATGTCCCTTACGTATTTATTTATGTGCCTTACATACTCGGTACATTATTCGTACTGATGTCCCTTTTACCTGGGGATGCTGCGTTTCATGCCTGCGGGTCCTGATAGACAGGTCGAGAGCCCTCCAAGTAGGCTATCAGCTCCGCGGAAGATGTTGGTGCACTTCATTTGCTTCGGAGTTGCTTGTTTGGTTAGTATGATCTAGATGTGTAATGTTTGGTATGGTGGGACTCTGTCCCGACCTTTATGACATTTATGTACTTTTAGAGGCTTGTAGACATATGTCGTATATGTGAAAGATTGTACGGCCTTGTCGGCCTATGTTTCGAGTTTATAAATGATCATGTTGGCATATTTGGCCGTATGTCACGTGTATATGATAATTTAATAAGAAAGATAACGTTGGTACTCGGTTGTGTAAGGTAACGGGTGCCCATCGCGGCCCATCAGTTTTTTGGGTCGTGACAAAAGTGGTATCAGAGCAGTTCTGTCCTAGGGAGTCTACAAGCCGTGTCTAGTAGAGTCTTGTTTATGGGTGTGTCGTGCACCACACTTATAAGCAGGAGGCTACAAGGCATTTAAAATTGTCACTCTTTCTTCTTACTCTAGATCGTGTGGTAGAGCTCAGTCATAGGAATTCCAATTCCTAAATCCTATTCGTAATAAGACGATACCTATATCCGGAAAGAAGGTTGGAAAGAGAGATAGTTGAGAAAAAGCTGAGTCAGAGGAATTGAATTTTTGTATGATGCCTACGATAAGTAAATGTGAGGTCTCCAGCAGATCATGTGCGTACTGAATGGTGTAAGCTTCCTGATAAGAAGCCTTAAGGAAAGAACGCCTATCCATATTTATGGTGAAGGACAATGAGAGATTAAGAAGATAAGTACAAGTTTCAGTAAGTAAAAGGAGCAAGGTGAAAAAGGGTACGAGGTACCCAGTTAATGAAGGTTAACATCGTTTGTAATTGAGGCAGAGAAACATAAGCTTTTTGAGTTATATTCAATAGTAACAGAGGTATATATAATTGGTTGCACCCATTCCAGACATGCCATATGGGGGTTAACAGAAGTAGTATAAGAAGATATGATGGATGAATTGTTTGCGTCAGTTGACATTTCCAAAGGATATTGCAAATGTTCTAATAGATCTCTTTATGAGACACCCAGACGGTACACTCCAAAATAGTTCAGCTAGATATAAGTACTACAAAGACATGCACTATAAGCCTTGAGGGGATATATACTACCTTAGTGTGGCTCGCGTCCCTAGTAAAGCGAGAATGTTAAGCAACTTGAAGAGCCACTGGATGGAGCAAAGGGAAGCTGAAAGCAAAAGAATGTCTTGTTCGAGTTTTCAGAATAAAGTGGTGAGCATAAATGTTAGCAGGAAATAAGAAAAGAGTTAATGAAGCATTATGAGTAAGATGTGGTACATGGATGACAACGGTCGATCAAAAGATGACAATATTACAAAATCTATAGTCAAGGGAGGGAAGAGACGAGGGATGACAGGCCTTAGGACAACAAAAGAGTACGAGCCATACAGTCACGTCCTCATTTCGAGAAATAAGTTTGCGACGCTAACGTGATTCAGAAGAAAAAGTTAGACCCAGAGTAATAGAAGTCAACATGGACTAGTGGAAAAAGATAAACTAAACATGAATTAGAGACTGAGTGATTTTATGGTGGTCGGCATCATGAGAACTTCGTATTGCGTTCCGACAATAATAGAATGGACCACAGAGGAAGATTCATGAGAAAATCAGAGAATGGTTATTCAGGAAAACGCTTCCCTAAAGCAAGCAATGTGAGCAAAGTTAAGCTTAAGGGATTGTATGTGCCAGTTACACTTAGTATCACCCTCGTGAGTGAGGAATTTTGTTATCCTTGGTACAGAAGGATTTCCGCAAGGCGATTAAGGGTCATCGATGATGTGAAAAGACACCAAAGATGAAGAGGTAACACATCTATAGGTAGATCCTCGTGGCTTCAACTCTTAGTATTCCCCTAAAGGGGGGAATATGGAGTGATATGGTGTTAAGTCAGAATTAAGTGGTTCTAGTAGCTACGAAATGGTAAAGGAAGAATGCAATAAAAATAAGAAAGGGATGAGATTGCACTATTCAAAGCCTACAGATAGGCTACGATCCCAGAACATTATGTAAACACAACGTCAAGGAGAAGAAGTGAGGCATTCCTGCCCGGAATGTTATGGATAAAGAAGGAGCCAGTGCGAGACATAAGTTAAGACGAAGGAAATAACCTAAGAAAGATTACGAGGAATATTGATATGAGAATGGGCCAATGAGTAGTTAGTAATTGGTCAGGAAGATCCCAGTTATGGCTAAACAAGAGGTTACAGACGAGTCATCAGATCGTGTAAGATAAACATAGTAGAACCCAACATGGAGAATTCAGCCTCGAAGAATATCATTATAATACTCAAAGATATATATTCAAACAAGAGTCGGGGTAGTTAGAGGTACCATATGAGTGTTACGGGGATAAAAGAAAGTGCCACTGGGAAGATAGTCAAAATATCAGTTTAGAAGCAACCATACAAGCACAAGGGCATGGAAATAAGCAACTACAGATGATTATAGGCAAGTAAGGACATCAAAAAGGTCCATAATAAGCTCACAGCTTTACGAGAGTCAAGGGTTCTCCCTAAGTACTACAGTGAAAGACTAGCTAAGGAAATAAGGAAGAAGGCTTCAACCTAAGCACAACGACCTAAAAAGGAAAGGGTCGTGTAACAACTGTCTCACAACAACATTGTAAGCATTCCAAAGAAAAGTGGCCCCTACCGTGGTTAATGAACGGGAAGAAAAAAAATTAAAAGTAAAAATTCGAAGGTCATATGAGTTGCATGAAAACTATATCATGCGTGGGAACCAAGATAAGCTAAGTATGCACGCAACAAGGGGGCAGGAAGACCATGAAAGGAAATAGCTTACATTGAAGAAGGCTAAGAAGGAACAAAGGAAATTATTCGATCAATGATCCAGAGTGGATTACATTATAAACACACTTAAGGGTTCAGAGTTTTATACATACAACATATACATCTGTAGAAAATTCTGGTCTATGTCAAAAGAAAGAATTGAGCCCAGGTCATAAATGAAGGATTGAATTGTTAAAGGATTTTATCATAAATATCCCTCAGCGCCTATGAAAGTCTAAAGTAATAACTAATACCAGAAGCCGCAGGTCGGAGGATATCTTAAGCCTACGTAGAGGCTGATCAGAAAGAAGAGGAGACTAAAGAGTTACATCGACTAAGCAAAACAGGAGGGGCCAAGAGAATTATAAACCTCAGGATCACTCTTAAGTAGCGGAGGTATAAGGAAGATAGTACCGTAGACATATTTTATAATAACTCTATGATGAAGCCAATTGAAGAGTACCAGCCTCATAAGAAGTAAGTACGTAGCTCCCACCGGATTGTGTATGCACCAGAGGTGTAAGAATAATAATAGAGCTTCAAGTTATGGACGTGAATTATACCTATGTGGAAGGGAGGTCATGAAAGAAATAGAAAATACTATGCGAGATTTTAAGGTAAGTAAGGTAAAGGTGAACAGCGTACGAGGTACTCAAAGGCAGAATATGTGAATAGTCCATACCTCGGATAGAAGGCTATAAGTGTTGGGGTTCAATATCCAGGAATGATAGTGGCATAGTCAGTGGCATATCTCATAGCCTATGACTTCTAGGTATCGAGGAGGCTAACTAAGATAGTAAAGAAGCGTTAGAGATGATATGATATCTCGCTTGATGTCCCAAAATGACATAAGGAAATCTGTGATGCAAGCAAGTTGAAAGGTTACAAGTAATATAAATAGAGTTGTGTAGGTCGCAAGCCATTGTATGGTGAAGAGAAAAGGTTCTAGAAGACAAGAGTAAGGGTGAAAAAAAGGGCGAGTGAGAAGGTAACGAAAATGGATAAGTCCTCAGGATTAAGCCCATGAAAACAAGCAGAGCATATGGTTCCTCTAAGTTATACAAAGCTCACTATACCCTGAATGAACTCAAAGGAGTCTAAGACTAATAATATTTAGAAGAGATGGAATGATTCCCTGTTAATAGAATTAAGGTGTAATTGTTATAGACAAAGGATGACGTTTGGGCTTTCGATTGAGTAATGATCTGACGAAGAAAAGAAAAGGATCTCATGAATTGGACATGATTAAAATACCCATGCAAGGTGAATCACATTGGGATGTTGTGAGATACGGTTATGAAAGCAGGGTATCGCCCCAGGTGGATCAATCTAATCATTTCAGATGTTCCCCGATAAAACGTGAATCCTAGCGGCAATATTACATAAAAGGTTAAGTTATCAGGGGTGGATTATGGATCGAAATTGAGGTGAATCAACAATGGATGGATAAAAGTTATAAAGTATGAGAGGAGATTAGGCCGTCATTCTTAAGATGAACAGTAATATGGAAGCATTAGAGGACATAGATTTATACATATGGAATGAGCAACGAGAGTAAGCTGGGATTTGGTAGCAGACCTCAGCAACGATAAATTAAAGCAAGAGTTATGGCAGCAAATTCATACGGATGGTTAGACGGACCTATGCGATGAGATATAGCAATATTCATGGATTCAATTAAGTACCGAGAGAAGAACTTCAGTATACTCATAGATGCCCAAAGGGGCATCTTATCACGCTCTACATATGAAGCCTAGATATTGGGAACCTTACAAGGTCAAAGTCGTACAGGCTTCATGAAGAAAGGTAGCAACAGTTACGAGATTAATAGGATTCCGACTACAAGTTATGGTGTGAGAAGGAGGCCTAAGGGGGGAACGCCCTGGACTTTTGAACTTATTCACAGAAACATTCGCCTAGATGGAAAGGGAAGTTCTAAAGTATTCGGAAGATATAAGTTATGGAAATAATAAGTGCATCAGTCAACATTCGAGGACGAATGTTCCAAAGGGGGGAATAATGTTACGCCCCGCAGTATTTCGATGATGTTACGCTTGGCAGTATTTAGTTACGACAATATTGCACCCTGAAGTATTGTACGTTAAAATTTTGCTTTCAGTTAACCCGTGTAGACTGGGGGATGAGATCATCTTGACGTTAACGTACTTATGCTATTTATAGCAAGCAATAAATAAGTGTTATGAAAAATAAGAGGGTACACGGAATAAAAAAAACGAGTTTCGTTGAAAGTGGTCAATTTGGAATAAAAACGAAGCGAGTGATAATACCCGATAACTATGAACTAGTACCTTGCAAGGTACTATATGGCCACGATAGTATATATATATAATGTATATATAATTTATATTAAGATAAATAGAATTTTAAGTAATTTGTGGTAATTTTTAAATTATACGAGTAATTGATTAATTACCGGATAACAGGACATTACACAGTTAACTAATAAGTGGATAAATGTATAAAATATACCCATCTAAAACGTGGCATAAAGCCACAATGGCTAAACATGACTCATAAGTCATTAAATCCATGTGGCCAACTAAGGTAAAATGTAACTTTAGTAGGAATCTTATTCCATTTAGGATCAGAACATGGGTCATGAATAATGTATTAACCATTAGCTTAAAAGAAGTGTTGAAGCAGAAGCAAATTTCATTTCAAAAACAAGTTTCATTCAAAATGATTTCGTTCCAACTTTCAAAGCATCCTAGGCCAAAATTTTCGTTCATAAGCTTTAAAGAAGCAGGAACAAATTGCGCAGAAGCTTAATCCGATTTTTGGGTTCTAAATTCAATCCACGAATGTTTCCAACGAGATAATAATACAGAGTTGTTCCTACTCCAGGTATGTTAAGGCTATCCCTTCTTTCTTTTGGCATGGTCCAAA